>JAOVYX010015321.1:0-28370 GCA_035668315.1 Drosera spatulata
GTGGAGATGATCCTCCATACGGGTCCGAAGCCCTATCCTACGAACTCTCCTCGAGATGCGCTTAGGGTTTAGTCCTTAGCTCCTTGCTGACACCATCCTACACAAAATACTTCTTATTTAGTAAGGTGACCAAACATAGATAGTAGATTGAAAACTTAAAGCAGTATGATATAAAATCCCAAGTACACTTATCTAGCACATATTTTAGAATATGAACTCTAAATGTTTTCTTTTTATTCTAAACCCAAGCTCTGATACCATATTGTAACATCCCGGCGAAATCCTTGCTACCAGGTCGTCACCAAGAATTGCTCGCCAGGCTGACAACTGGCCCCACAGACCAACACTAGTCCTTTCAGTGCGCTTTGGCCTCACTCACGCACGCCCTGAGAAACTTTCCAGGAGGTCACCTATCCCAGCATTGCTCCATATTACGCACGCTTAAATGCGGAGTTCTAAAGTGATGGGCTACCTAAAAGGAAGGTGCACCTTGTTGGTATAGGTAGTACTATCAAACCATTTAAGCATTTCCTTGGGGTATTACAACTTTGGAAGGGTCATGTGCCTATTATTGGCTATTTTCATATGGTTAGGTGCAAGTGTTTTGTTTATAACAATGATAATTCTTAACTCCATAAATTCCAATCTAAATCCGATGAAGAAAATATTTCTTGGATACTCTCTTTTGAGTAGAGCTTTCTGAGTTTTACAATAGGACTACTTTGAAAATTAAGGAGTTTGTTCATGTTTTCTTTGATGGGACTAATGACTCTCTGCCCAGAGAGAATTGTGCTTTTCATGAGAAATATATGCAAAATACTCCTATCTGGCTACTCTGAAGGAGCAAGGACCATCAGATCCCATTACAGATATTAGACCCCAGCACCAGCTCTAATGGAAGAGAACATACCGTCTAATCAAGTTTAACTAGCTTCTAAGCTAGATGTCCTACCTGTTGAGAATGCTGAGCTGGAGCAACCTGATAATGTGATCATGAAGACAACGATGAAGGAGAAACCGTTCAATCCTAGAATACAAAGCACTCCAAATAGAGCAAATGCTATTTCTCTGATCCAATCATAAGAGATACACACGTACCTGTTCGAACAAGATCTGTAACTACAAATGAATTCTTATTCATATCTTTCATCTCACAAATGGAGTCAAAGAATATCACAAAAGCTCTTAAGGATCCAAGTTGGATTGAAGAAATACAGGAAGAGCTTAACCAGTTCATCAGACTCATAGTCTGGGAGTTGGTTCCAAGGCCCAAAGATCATCAGATTATTTAAACGAAATGGATATCAGAAACAAGATGGATCGAGATGGAGTAATAGTCAAGAATAAAGTCAGACTAGCTACTCAAGGATACTCTTAGGAGGAGGCTATTGATTTTGATGAGACATGTGCACCAATTGCCAGACTCAAAGGCGTAAGGATATTTCTTATCTATGCTGCATCAAGGTCCATGAATGTCTATCAGATTGATATGAAGAGCGTACTTTGAATGAAAATGTTAGGTTGATAGATCAGGTTGAGACAGCATAGAAGGGATGAGGAAAGAGGGGTAGGCTATGATATAGTTTTAGCAAATTTGATCGTGAGACCATCTTGCGTCGTAGCGAAATAGATTATCCAACACAACAAGATCAATCAAAATGAACAAACAAGTTATCACTTAACCAAGATCAATCTTACAAAGATTAAAACAAAGTTACAACAGCTGAGGACTTCTATACAAAGGAAGTCATGAGTTCTGTTTTGGAACAATCAAGACAATTACAAGCTCAAACAGTTCTTGGAAAGAAGTCTATCTCTGTTTTTCTCTCTCATATTATGAAGAGTTATTAACACAACTTTTTTCAAGAAGTTATTACAAGTGTGATTTGGGAAGTTCCATCATCTTCATCATCATCATCTGTGTAGATCAGCATTGGTGGTTCTTCAATTTCGAAGGCGATTGCTGTAATTCGACTTTAAACCCTTTTATACAATTCTTTGTTATTGTGATTGATTAGGCGAGGTCTAATTGTTATTGAGGAAGATCCTGTGTGATCTTTAAGATTGATCCTTGGTGATCAATAGATTAGTTGTGATCATTGTGATAGTTTTATAAGAGGGCCTAGAAAACTCATAGATTAAAGGTGAACCTAAAAATCTTGTCCTTGTACTCCAGAGTGATTATTGTGGATTATTGTTTGTGAGTTTTTATCTTGACATTCTTGTTTCCTATGCTAAATCTTGTGTCACTTTCTCATTGCTTTGAATCTTATTTTTGTTAGATCCTCAAGAACCAAACCAGCTTGTTTGTTATATTTGATCTTGTCGAGTTTGTTATACTATTCATTGTGACGTAATTTGGTGTAAAAATCATTGATACTCCTTATTCACCCTATTCATCGTACTCCGGAGTGATTATAGTAGATTATTGTTTGTGAGTTTTTCTCCTGACACTCGAGTTTCTTATGCTAAATCTTGTTTCACTTTTTCACTACTTTGAATCTTATTTTTGTTAGATCCTCAAAAACCAAACCATTTTGTTTGTTACATATGATCTTGTCGAGTTCGCTATACTATTCACTGTGATGTAATTTGGTGTAAAAATCATTGATACACCCTATTCACCCCCCGTCACCAATGTTGTTCTTGACTCGATCATATATCCTTTCACCTGTGACAACAGTACATCATTTTTTTTTATTGTGGCCCATTCTTGGAGATGGCGATCCACCTATACCACGAAAACAATACTCCTTGCACATTGAAATCAATGCAATTTTATAAATCTCGTTGCAAATTGTGCGTCTAACATCACAGAGACAGTGTGACCCTTCCACATCAATGCATTCAATCGGCGGTGATAACTCAAACACGATAAAACAAAATAATGCAAGCCAATGAAACACAATATATTCCCTACAATTTGTTCCTAAACAAAGTAAATCCATGCTTGAAAAAGATCCATAAGATAATACCCTGCACAAACATTGTCGCAGAAATCAAATTAAATCAAATTGGTCGAGAACACTAATAACAAAAATGATCGTGTTGCAACCTCATATCAATACAAGCTAACAACAATTTGAACCCCCTAATTCCTTGGCCCGAAATATTGTGAAAAAAAGAAAAGAAAAGAATGATGGAATCAATGATTACGTTAAATGGAGTGAAGAGTAAAAGGAAAAGAAACAATTGATGAGGAACAACATACATATGAAGAACTTTTGATTTGAAAATAAAAATTTCAATGACAACCCTAAACAGAGAGTATGAGAAAAGTGAGATGAAAATAAATAGGTAAATATTTGAATAGATTAGAAAGTGAAGTTTTGTAAACTGTGGATGCAATTGGAAAGAATGAGATTTGTTGTGATGAAATAAAAAGTCACTCTTTAGTAATTAAGTTTCAAAACTTACTGTAATTGATAATCTCGCTTGTTTTATTAAATTCTTTTTTTTTTAATCATTTCAGCATCGGTCTATTTTGCTGGGGTTCTATATTATCTATAGCTTGAACAAATAACTAAAGGATGTGCTCAAATTCTTTATTTGGCTATGAAGTATCCAGAACCTCCCAATCCTTCTACTCCATATCATCAGGCTTATTCGCCTTACCCATCGAACTTCGCGATATGAATTTTCCCCTTATCCGTCATTGCTCCCACTTAATGAAAGCACACAAAAGGAGAAAAAATCAGACCTTTATCAAGAATGATGCCCAAACCCAATCGCGAAACCCTAATCCGCGATCTGAGATGTCCCGGTAATCTGATCAGTAATCTGTCGGCTTCGATTTTCCAATCGGCTATCCGGATTAGCCAATTAGGGTTTCCTTCTCGTTAATCCCTTCCACAAACCAACGCTCTGATACCAATTATTGAGACAACCTGTTGCGGATTGGAAGAGAAAATGACGAAAAAGCGAAATCACACACACAATTTACGTGGGAAAACCCTCCAGGGGAAGAAAAACCCACGACACCGATGACTAAATTCACTATGAAGAATTGAGTATAAGTGCAGTGTTTCTGCCGCTCTGTATTGCACACTTGCGCGCACACAACTCCATGAAACAGAAAGCCCAAAAAAGAATAAATACAGGGCTTCGGCTCCAGGGGCTGAAATAGCGTCGCGCCCGCGACTTGATTATGTCGTGCCCATGACTAGTCCTGCTTTACCACCTGAGATCTGGATCACACTCAACACTGACTTTGTTCCCTTCATCATGCCGTACTATGTTTCTGCTTACCTTGCTCTTAATTTGCAACAAGAATCATCTAGACAAGCTGTGAAGTGTTTGTCCTTCTCTGGCATTTTATCAGCCAACTCTGAAGCAAAGGAGCATGGAAGTAAGGGGAGAAGTATGATGTCAAGAAGGCCAAATGTTAGGCATTCATCAACAGCTCCATTCACACTCATGCACGAGATCCGAAAGCTTGAAAATTTTCAACAGCAACTAGGAGCAGAAGCAAATCGAGCATTAGAAGTACTACATAAAGAGGTTGTCTATCATAGACTTGGTAACCAAGATGCAGCAGAGACTATAG
The DNA here is from genome assembly GCA_035668315.1 of Drosera spatulata. Classification (NCBI taxonomy): domain Eukaryota; kingdom Viridiplantae; phylum Streptophyta; class Magnoliopsida; order Caryophyllales; family Droseraceae; genus Drosera; species Drosera spatulata. The sequence continues at coordinate 4,547 of JAOVYX010015321.1, forward strand.
CTAAGCTACAAGCAGAAATAAGAGGGATGCGTGCTGTTCAAACCGAGCCTCAAGAAGTCGATGTTGGAACCATGGTTGCTACCAATAAGAGTGTGAGTGCGAACCTGAAGGAAGAAATTACGAGGCTTCATACTCAAGGCAGCACAATCGCTGATCACGAGGAGGAACTTGAGAATGTTAAGAGGTCCATTGACAAATTGGTGATGGCTCTTCCGAGTAATAACGAACAGCCTGAAAATGAAGCAGAGTAGAAGTGCAAAACGCAGTCGAACAAGAAGTTGCTCCCTCTATCACTAAGCAACATCTTGAACCAACAGAGTCTGATCAGGTCTCCATGCCCACCTTTATCTTCTTCTAGGCAAGTTGTGGAGTCCGAAGCTGAGAACAGGGCACCAGACATCAATGTTGTTCCTACCGTAGCTTCACCAAAGTCTAAGCAAGCCACATCGAACAAAAGTGAGGGAAGAGACGGCTCATCTAAGGAGGGGTCAGGTTATCGACGGTCAAGCTCGGTCAATATGAAGAAAATGCAGAAGATGTTCCAGAATGCTGCAGAAGAGAATGTAAGAAGTATCAGAGCTTATGTCATGGAACTGAAGGAGCGTATAGCTAAGCTGCAGTACCAAAAGCAGCTACTTGTTTGCCAGGTATTTTTCTGCCCTGTTTTCTCCACAGCTTTCCTAAAATTTGCTGAACCAGACATATTTACTTCTTTGCTACATCATGACAGGTGCTGGAATTGGAAGTGAGTGAAGCAGCTGGATGCAACATTGAGGATAACGAAATACAATGTGAGGCGGATGAATCTGAGACTTCATGGAGTGAGACTTTCCTGGAGCAAAGGCAACGGATCCTAGAGCTATTGGATGTCTACCATGTTTCTCTTATTCATAGGATTCAGTTTTATCCATTATTCAAAGGGGATCTAGAAGAACTGAAATAAGTGTCAACTAGAAAAAAGATGTCATAAGATGAAAATCCAGCTCGGTTACATAGCGATAATTCATCCAAAGTATCGCTAGGCGTGCATCGCTCGCAAGGCATGTATGGGGTGCATTAATCACGGGATGTGAGGGCAAAAATAAGATTAGACTCTTACTAGCTACTTGGTAGCGGTAAGACGGAGAGGTGTGCATCGTAGATCATTTATATCATTTTCTTTATGTAGCCATAACCCTTTAAACCTTCCTTACCTGACACTATTATTGCTTAAAGTCATTATTGGAGTTGTTCTTTATTGCTCATGCTATAAACTCCATAAACGAACCCTTTTGACCTATCACATTTACAAGTCAAGGTGGCAATAGTTGGGATATTTTATATGGGATGGGTAGTTCTTAGCATTGTAATATGGCACACAATGTGCAAAGACTGTGGCGCCTTTGTTTTTTTTTTTTCATTATTATTAATAATAAAAAAGTTCCAAGTATGCTATTTGTTGTACCAAAGTTGTTTAGACTCAAGAAATCACCTGTTCTAATAAAAGGATGACTCGAAAGTGTTGTTTTTGGTTTAGTTTGGTTAGTGTGTTTTTGTTTAAGGCACAATGTCTTGATAGGGATGGATGTATAAATCGCTTATTCTTGACTCGTATTTTATTCCTATCCCTTCACCCAAGCTCCACATGGCCAAATACCAACCTCTTTTCACCTATTTTGTATATTTTCATTGGTCCTGGCCTAATATTGGATCGACATGCACACTTGGTTCGGATAAGAAGGTGGTTACTATATGAATGTTTATAGCTTGTTGTCTTATTTGGGTTGAACCCTTATTCTTGCATTATGAGAGTGTATAGATATGATCCTCATTATCATTGAGGGATGGTGAGTAGTGTTTTGTTAGGTGATTGCTTAGGGATATGAGGATGAATTCATGGAATGTGGCGAGAGGGGATGATGAACTGGCGTGCAAGTTATGACAATGGTTTATTTAGTTGGTTTGAGTTTCTCATTTTTCATTGTTCTATTTCTTTCTTGTGTGTTTTTCTTGCTTAGGGACAAGCAAATGTTTGGTTTGGGAGAGTTTGATCTGTGTGTAAATACGGATTATTTTCTTAGTTAAAGTTGCTTATTTATGTCAGTTTTATTGTTATTAAGAGTCATTTTAGTTTCTTTTATTATTTAAAGAATCGATACCGTCGCATTTCTTATTTTCATTGCGGTTACAAAGAATTGAAAGCATTTCTCATGATGAGCTGCTTATGAAGAGTTTTGTAGCTGTTTGCTGAAGTTTCTTGATGATCTCAAAGGATTCAAAACGTATTTACTGATTAATTGAAGTTGTAAGACGAAGTATGTTAATTTTTTAACAAGCATAGGCCGTGCATGAAGTACGTGGGGCATGCAACATGGTGAACTGAAGTTCCTAAGCTCGACCAAAGAAAACAGGACTAAGCCTAGCGCACGACCGTGCCAAGAACGCACGGGTCGTGCGCCTTACCATATCTGCTTGGTTTATTTTTTCTATTTTTAGGAAAATTAGTTATTTTTGATTTCCCTTATAAATACCACGACGAAAATATCAGAGAGAAGGCTTTTTCACCACTTTTGCATCAGTTTTTCACAGAGGAGAACAATCGTTTCGACCCGAGATGACGATCTCCACCGACTACTTCGAGAGTACATCAAGAAAGATTACGATCTATGATACACAACAATCCTTCATTGAAGAGATCGCTATTCGACCATTATTTAGACGAATTACTACTGGTTTAGGGTTTTGTATCTCTTAATTTTAATTATTGTAATTCATAATGACTTTCTGTGATGTTTTGATGAGCTGTTTTTATAATATTCGTTGCGTAGAACTTTAGTATGGCTTAGTGATTGTAGCTTGATCATGGATTTTGTGAGACTTGTTTATTGATCTTTATAGTTTTATTTCATCATCTATGGTATTATGTTCATGTGTTGATGATATTCATAATTGCTTTTCTGTCGTAATTGGATTGGCCGTCTAAATATGTTAGGGAAGTATGTTAGCAATCAATTAATTCTTGTTTGGTTGATGTTAGTAGAAAAGTCATAGGTTAAGTCATTCTTGTTTGATTAACCTATGTAGGCATGAACATAAATATGATTTAACGCTAATCGGTGTGAGGTTAGTATCATGAGATGTTAAGAAATATTTGTAATACGATATATTTGGTCTCTGTTATATTCTTATTTTGACATAAAGTAATTATGTTAGATTGGTTATGGCATGCTTAATGGTAACCAAGAATTTATTTTGACAACTCTTATTTTATCATATCTCATTACAACACCTGCCATAGAAGAACATGATATCAAACATATAAGTCCATGATTGAAATCCATGACAAGTGAGAATCATGAAGGCCATACGCTTTATTAAACTTGATTAAACTCTCGAGATAAAATTGAAAACCAGAACCACTTTAATTTATCACATTGCTTAGTTTAATTTTTTGTTTCTTGCAACAAAAACCCACCCCTTTCAACCCCCCTGTCCCAAAAAAAAAAAATTTTATAGAAAATTGTTAGATCATCAATTTAATTCACAAAAACTGAAAAGACCATTCATCGACTTGTACTCATCACTGCTATATTATTATTATAATTCTATTGGGTGAAGTAGTGCGATTATTTCAATTTGTAACACCTTGCCCCAGGTTCTATCCATCACAAATTGAGTTGACAATTTCTTCAGTGCTCTTAACACCTTGGAGACTTCTTTTTTATCTTATGGTGTCACCCTCTAGTAGGATGTTCTTTTCTTCAGTCATGTCTTATTTTCACACCCTCTACGATAGATTCATCGCTTTTTGAAATGACAACCAGGATGACATCTTTCGGTTCATTGATAGTAGTTTGATTTCCTTCGTTATCAATCTCAGGAAGTGCATCTACATCCTCTCCTTCATCATGCTTCTCAATTCCCTCATTCTGTGTCTTAGAAGCTCCAACCTTTTCTTCTCCTTCATCATGCTTCTCGAATCCTTCATCCTGCCTTTATTCATTTTTTTCATGGTCTTTATCCTTTTCCTCTACATCGCGAAGGACATTCAATGTTTCATTAATAACGCTAGTAGCAATATCAAGTGGTGACTGAAAACCACTAACATTCTCATCATTCTTAAGAACATTCTTCGTAGCGTTGTCAATTACTGACTGAAATAGTCCATCATAAACAACATCATCAACCTTCTCACACTTTCGACCCTCATCAACATCAACCATCTCATAAATACCATCAACACCACTTAGTTCTCCTTTCTCAGCCTTCAAAACCTTCTCGGCCTTCTCATCCTTCTCACCCTCATCATCAAACTTCTCACCAACACCATCAACAACACTGAGCTCTTTCTTCTCAGCCTTGTCAACCCCCTCCCCAACATCGTCATAAACTGCATCTTAGACCTCATCCCAAATTGCATCATCCTTCTCAGATCTCGATTTGATCTCTCTTTCCTAGTCTTTCTCCTCCTCTACTGGACCTGTTGCGTTCCATGATTCCCATTGTTCATAAGTCTCTACAGGCTTCTCCTCCCTTGAAACACATTCATTCCTTGTTTCACCATCCCTTCTTAAAGACTCCACAAGCTTCACCAAATAAATAACACGCTCTATAAATATTTCCTTAGCCTGCAAAGTGGATAAGAGCAGTTCAATTGATTATAAAGGATAGTATATAATTTTGAGAACCTACAATCTACAAACAAACAAGACGATATATATTATCAAAAGTGTAATACATAGATTCAAATACAGAGCACACAATTACATAACTACCGTGCCTAAACAAATAAACCTACTAGATAAATGTAGATTTAATTTGAAGTGCTATAATAATACAATGTGCGAAACATAACAAATAAACTATTTCTTTTCACCTCATCAAGTTGCCTATAAGTTGGAGGGGTCAATAAGGCTTGCTCCTTTTTGATGGTGATGAAAGGGATAATTTTCCTTGTCGGAACTTGCATTAGCAATTTCTATGTCGCATCAGTGATGCTTAAGGCTTTCTTATCCTTCTAACGAAATAATCGTGGAATGCTAACGAGACTGGTGGGACTCATCATTGTACCCTTCAAGTACTCATACACCCAAACCTGCTTTGATAAACAAATTAGCTATAGAGCAAAATTTCGTGTGGAATTCAAATCACACATAAACATAAACAATTCATACCAGCAATGCACTATAATAACCATCAAGATATGCTCCTTTAGAAAAAACTTCACCTTCCATCCTCATAGCCGCCTTAGCATCTAGTTTTTTGTATTTAGAGATGAAATCAAGTAAAAAATCATAACCCCAAGTCCCAAGTCATCCACATAGGTGAAACAAAATCTAGGAGTATAGCAGGTCGACTTCGCAAACAGAATACAATTACAAACCAGTAATACGAACATCTTCACAAAATTGTCCGAGTTAACCTTATCCACGACAGTTGCAAACTCAAACATTTGAGTACAGAGCAAACTTCTAGTGGTGTTCTTCCCATGACCATCAAAAACAGTATCCAAAGTCATACTGTCATACTTCGTATCGATGTTTATGTTTAACCCATACTATCGCAACCCAACGAAGATTCGTTTTCGTTTCGATCTTAGTAGCTCTAAACCCAGACAGCCCCAAAATCGGTATGTATACTCGAATTTTTATCTATTCTTTGCCATTTCCACACAAATCACAAACCAAACGAAGAGCACACAACGAATTTGTTCGAGAATTGACCAACGAAGAAAGGAGTGATGAAATTGGTCGGTTAGGGTTTGGATAATTTGGTTGATTTTGGTTTCAGATTTGAGTGTAACTTGAAATGAGTTAGTTGTTTTTTATTTTTGATTTTGAAATGAGGAAGAAAAACAACGCTCATGGGTTGTTTTCTTGTCATATGACTGCAGGGTAGACTTAAGATTAGGTTTTTTTATTTTTTTTAAATGACAAATTTTGTGATGAGATGTGCAGCGTATCAAATAAAGGATAAAACGTAACTTAATCTTTAATTGGAATTTTAATTTTAATTTTAATTTAATTCATTCTAAATTAATTTAAAATTCCCCAAAAAAAATTCTAGCTTCTACTAAACAGGAAAAAAACGCGAACCCAAATCTTTTAAGAATTTCTCGATTGAATTCAGAAACATTTCTTAAAACTCTCCAATTCATTTTCTCCTTATATTTCACTTCTCTTTTAATTTTTTTTTTATCACACTTCATTTTCTTCCCTTATTTATATTTTACATTTCATTTCCTCATTTTCTTTTTCTTTTTACAAAAATTAAACAAAAAATGGAAAAGATGAATCCCACCTGAAAGTGAGATGTAAGAAAAAAAAAAATGGGGAGTGAAATGTAGGGATTTTAGCGTAGTTTAACGATTAAATTCCGAGAAAATTCGACCCCAGATTTCAATTCCGATTTCTCATGCTCTCATCTTCTCAATCATCACCATCATCGGTAATTGAATTCTTCCCTTTTTGATTTCTCAATTGCGTGAAATCAGCTCTTCTACGGTTTTGAATTGGTGGATTTTGTGCCTAGTTGAATTTCGAATTTTGAATCAGGGTTTTGCTGAAGTTCGATTCTGGGTATTCGTTTTTTACGGTTTTGTTATGTGAGTAATCGTTGATTTTGTCTGGTAAGTTAGTTTTGTTGGCGGTTTAAGTTGAATTGATAGGTTGCTTGGGTGTTTCAAGTTGTGGGATTTGTTTCCAGAATTGGGTCGAGGAAGCGTGGAGAAGCTGATTTAGCATTCTTGGATATCTTTTCCTCGACCCAGATTTGTTTCAAGTCATTTGAGTTATGTAGTTCACTTTTAGGCTAACCAATTTCTATTCGGTCATACTTGGGTGATGACATTGTGTGACAATTTGGTGAACGAGAGTTTGTTAAACCATGTTCAGATTAATAATCCTCTTAATTCTCATTTAGTTGAATAATTTGATTAAGAGTGGACTTTTTATATATTTCAGATGGACTATAACACAATTTGTGTGCTTGGGTCTTAATGAAGACTTACCAACTTCCGTAGTGTGTATGGTTTGATATGTTAGGGGTATGTTGGAAATTTTGCTAGAAGGTCAACCACAATCTTGTACTAGGTGATGATCCGGCCTTGTGCTCTGCCAAGTACGTAGGTAACCAATAAGTGGTGTAATTGTTGAATGTTTCCTTTCTCTGTTTGCGAATATAACTAACCTTGTATAGGTAACCCTCTCATTGCCAGAATCTGAATTTCTTTTGTCGCACACATTGGTCAGCTTAAATCCTAGGAGCTATGCATTGACAATAAATGTATGGAAAATTCATGTGTCAAAGTTGCTATGAATGAAAGTTAAGATAAGATTGTTTCTAGAGAAGAATGAAGTCATTTTTTATAGGAGAGTCACAGATGCCAATATTTTCAATGATCAAGAGGTTACTTGTTCTATCTTTTTGCTTGTAAATTTGTTATTCCTTTCTTGTTTAGACCTTGTGTTTTTCTTCCCTTGCACTTGTATGTGGTTTGCTGGGCAAGCTTCTATTCCACCAATAATTAATGGGAAGGTTAATATCCCCTGTTTCTCTCGTTGGATTTCCTTTCTCATTGTGCTGATTGTGTAATTTTTGGTATTGAAAGGAATATTAGTGAGAATTCAACACATTTGATCAGAAGTGGAGCAAGCAAGAGTCCCATCCAGGGTAGGATAAAGAGAATGGCATGAGGGCTAATAAATGCATTCTGCCCTTGCACCTTGGTAAAAGCATGATCCCAGCGGCTACGTTGATTGTAAGAATATCATGGAGCCCCCGGCCTGCTTACATTCATTATTCCCGTTTCTCACCTTTGATTCTTCATCGACCTCCTAGCCTTTTGCTTTCACGTCCAACCATGTCCTGTTGCAACTGCTTTATTGGCTCCTCAGAGTCCTCTGACATCTTCAGATATAGAGAAGCCTTTGGGAAACAGATGGCAGTGGCTGGCCTCAAACCCCATCATCGTATTGGTGAGCGCTCTCTGGGAAACGGAAGCCTTTGTATCTGGTTCTTTTGTAGCAATCTGCGCAAAACTTTGTATCTCAAACTCCATATGACTTCCCTTTCTGTTTCCATCGCCCTTCTATCGTTTATTTTAGTTTTCTTTATTTGACTGATGAGAAATCAAAGACTACCTTTTATTTTCAGCTCTAGGAGTATCAGGGGGGCCAGATAGCATGGCCCTTTGTGTTTTAGCTTCGGACTGGAAAGTCGGTGTTTTAGGGGATGCCCATGATGATGGTTGCTTCCTTGATGGGTTGTTGGCAATAATTGTTGACCATGGTCTCAGGGCGGAGAGCAAAGATGAGGCCAAAAACATTTCTGATCGTGTTTCTAACATGGGTATGTGATGCATTGGAAGTTATGGTATACATTAAATTAAAAGGTTTAATTGTCATTGGCTTCTGATTCCTGATGCTTTAATCTTTTTGTCTAGGAATTAGATGTGAAATTGCTCGTTGTATTTGGTCTGATGGTCGCCCAAAGCAAGGTCATTTACAAGAAGCAGCTCGTGATATGAGGCAAGTATTTGTACAACACCCATATTTAGTAACTTCTTCGTTAAATGTTTTTAAGTTATTGAAGCCATATAGTCACATTTTCTTATCTGAAGGTGAACTATAGCTACACATATAAATAGTGGTAATGCTGCAGTTTTTCTGATTTCAATTTGTCGAGCGATGCCATAATATTCACATGTTGCTGAGTGATACCACAATTTAAAATAAAGCCAGGTGTTGTCTGCTAATGTTTCTTCACATATACTGTTAATGGTGCACAAGTTCTGAAATTGAATATGAATACAGCTCGTCTTTACTTGCAGGTATCAGATCTTCGTTGACGTTTGCATCAAGAACCAGATAGGTGCACTGCTGATTGCACATCATGCAGATGATCAGGTGGTGCACTATTTGTCAACTACGTGGTGCACTATGAAAGTGGAATACTGTGATGGATAGGCTATTATTTCTTTAGAATTCGTGCAATGCAGGCTGAGTTATTTATTCTGAGGCTCTCTCGCAATAGTGGAGTGCTGGGCTTGGCTGGCATGGCCTTTTCTTCCCAGTTATTTCCTACTTTCCCGCTCTCTACTGGCGAATCCTCAAAAATTCCAGGGATTATCCTTGTCAGGCCACTCCTGGATTTTTCCAAGGAAGATTTGTACAAGGTTAGTTACTCCTCAGATAATAATAACAAAAAATTGGCCTTGCACAATTTCTTTGACGACTCATCATGCAAAACTTATTGCCCTGAACCTTGAGCCGGGAAAAGGGAAAATGCTGCTTTCTTGACATACTGCTAACTATTCAATTTCAAGTTTCTAGAGTTTGCTTCCTGCTCAAAATAAGTTGGAACTTTTAATTGTGCAGATACTAACTTTCCTTTCCATTGGCGGCCCTTGATTAAACAATGTGGAAAGTATTTGCTAAATGGCTCAGAAACTGGACTAACATGATCTTTTGATCCTCCTCGGTGCTAGTGAATAGCATTGGACCATAATTCGAATCTACTTTTTTCTTTATTCCAACTTGCTCGGAGTTTAGTTGAATCAGTTTGTTAGCAGCCTCAAAATCCAGAAAATCGATGGAGTACATTCTCAGAGGGGAATGAGATGCGTGAATCAAAGGGAGATTCCATAACCGTTTGTACTGATAATAGTTTATCAGTAAACCTGTGATATTTTTGTTTATAAACTGAGCATATGGTACCTAAATCTATATTGCTATCAAGTGTCAATTTTAAGTTCACCTTGGTTCGTATTAGGTTTAACGGTCGGTGTTAGATGACTACATGTTTTATAAATTCTTGCAAAAATTTGTACTAAGAGTTTTATTTGCAGATATGTAGAGAGGGTGATCAGAAATGGGTTGAAGACCCATCAAATAAAAGTGCATCGTTTGCTCGAAACCGGATTAGAATGGAGCTCAGTAAAGCATCTAGTGAGTAGTTTTCTGTCAATCTGCTGTTTTTGGATGCTTTGTTCTCCCTCACGCTCTCCCTTTTTGCTCATTTTAAGTGAATGTCTGTCAGTATCCTCCTACTAAAGAAACCATTCATTTATTTTGCAGCTGAATATAAAAGTGAACTGCAAGCTTTAATATCCGTTTGTCGAAGGATACGTGCATACATAGATTTTGCATGCCATGATTTGATAAATAAAGTGGTCACCATCACCGATGTAAGTCATACTTGCACCTCGTTGAGTCTATTTGTCCAATGGCACTGTGCTGCCTCATAGCTCAATCTGTCCCTAGTCTTTAACTTGTGGAAATACGTAGTAGCAAGAAAATAAAGAGACAAAGCTTTTTTAATGTGGTTAAACCCCAGATTACAGGGAAACATCCACGGCCAAAAGGAGAAAATTCTCCACTATGAAATCTTGAAAGAAGTACAAGAAAGAACAAGAGCTTGTGGCTCAAACACTCTACCCTCCTAATCTGTCATCCTCTCCTTTCCTTTTTCCAGAGAATCCCCCTAACAACATCTCCGAACATGTTCCTTTATAACAAGGAATCAGTTCATTTTTGCAATAACTACCCACCAAGTAGATAAAACTACCAACTATACGGGTACAACTTCCCACTGACATCTTAGGAGACACAAGCTGTGGGCATAATCTCATGCGTCTTTTATGGCATGTATTTGGCCAGATCAGGGCCTCCCCACGGCGGAGGTTTTTGGTCCCTCAAAAGCTACAGTAACCAAGTGAGGGTACTTCTCTTTGACTTGCTCAAGAGACATCCATTGTGTGTAAGTAGGAGTCTTTCCTTTAGGGCATATCGTCAATAGTTGTCGCTCCCCTTTTCGTGACATCCTTGTCTTATGACTGATTATCAAATCTTCTGAAGCTTGCTGGTGATCCAAGTCTTGCTCTGTCAGAAGTAAAACTGACTCTTCCTGCTCATCTAATAGAGATGACTCAAACAGCCACAAATTCTCAACATTCACTACAGAATACAATTTGCATATAACTTGGCAAATCATGCTTGAAAGCATTTGCTTCATATTGCTCGACGAACTTAAATGGCCCATACCTTATTGGCTTCAGCTTTCGATTCGGCCCTTTCAATCTGTCCTTTCCAAGGTAAAGCCAAACCATATCACCAACTTGAACATTATGATCAACATGATGCTTGTCATGCCTCTCCTTGTAACGTTGTTGAGCAGATTTAAGTTCAGAAACCCTTTGATGAATAAGCTGAATTCTTTGCACAAACTTTAAAGCACTTTCTGATTCGTTCCCACTAGATGTCCCTTCCTCTCTTGGCTGAAACAGATTGTCGAAAGGCGATTGTGGTAGGAAACCATAACACACTTCAAAAGGTGATAAATGAGTAGATGAATGAATCGCTCTGTTGTTGCAATACTGCACATATGGCAAGTTCTCATCCCAACTCTTGGACCTCTGACGCGCAAAGCCCCTTAATACATGGACAATTGTGCGGTTAACAATCTCTGTTTGCCCATCGGTTTGCGGATGGAAAGCTGTAAAGCGCTTGAGCTTTGTATCTAGCAGACCCCATAAAGCCTCCCAAAACTTGTTCAAAAATCTACTATCCCTGTCACTAATAATGCTCTGCGGCAGACCAAAGTGTACAAACACATGCTTGAAAAACAACTGAGCTGCTTCAGTAGCATCAAGTGTCTTCCTGCAAGGAATTATGATTGCTATCTTGCTAAAACTGTCCACTACCACGAAAATGTAGTCGTTTCCTGTTTTGGTAGTGGGTAGCCCGCCAAGAAAATCCATAGAAATGCTTTCTCATGGACGATTAGGCGTTGGCAGTGGTAAGTACAGCCCTTTCTGTTGCTAGGCTTACTAACACTGCAAATTGCACACCCCTTGATAAAACGGTTCACATCATTCTTCATGTTCGGCCAATATACATAGCGCTGCAGGTTGGCAACCGTCTTGTGCAATCCAAAATGACCAGCTAAGAGAGAAGTATGTGCCTCTCGAATTATCTTCACACGACTCTCTTTCGGAACACACATTCTTTCATCCTTGTACAACAAGTCTTCTTTTAGGAAATAACCATTATCGATGTTCACTTGCTGCAAGCTTCTATAAATGGATTGAAAATCGTTGTCTTTGAGGTATCTCATATTGTATTCATCTATCTCACAAATCTCTAGGCTCATAATTGTAGCATTAGTCTTCAAAGGTGGCCTAGATAACATATCAGCTAGCTTGTTGGTCTTTCCCCTTCTGTATTTGATAACAAGATGAAACTGCTCAAGGAATCCCATCCATTTGAAGTGCCGAGACTGCTGCAACTTAGATTGAGCATGCAAGTATCAGAGGTTCATGATCAGTGTGGAGAATTGTCTCTTTCCCCAAAAATATAATGCTTCCATTTCTTGACGGCAATCACCAAGACATATAACTCTTTATCATATATCGGGTAATTAAGGACAGAACCACTAAATAATTCAGAATGATAACAAGCAGGCTTACCTCAGCAAAACTGCTCCCATTGCTTGGCTTTATGCATCAGTTTCGATCTCTAAAGGCAATCTCATGTCGGGCATAACCAGTACTGATGCAATGCTTATTTTTGTTTTCAAGGACCGAAAAGGCTCCTCTTCTATCTTACTCCAAATAATATCTTTCATCTTCTGAAGTTGTCTAAGCAACGATATGGCTGTTTTCGAGTAATCCTTGATAAACTTTCGAAGATACTGAGTTGTACCAATGTAACTTCGAAGCTCACTTACGGTTTGAGGTCGTGGCCACTCCATGATCGCCTTTACTTTTTCTGCATCAACTTGAATTTTCCCCTCTCCAATGATATGCCCCAAATAGACAAGCGAAACCTTTCTGAATTTGCACTTCTTTCCATTAAGCTTCAAACCTGATTTCTACAGCAAATCTATAACAACCTTTAAATTCTCAATGCGTTCCTTCCATGAGATGCTATAAACAAGAATATCATCCTGGAAGACCAATGCAAATTTATCTAAAACAGTACGTAACACATCATTCATTAACCTCATGAATGTAGCAGGTGCATTTGTGATCCCAAAAGGCATCACTAACCATTCATATAGCCCATGTTTGAGCTTGAATGTAGTTTTTCGAACATCTGGCATAGTTTTTCGAACATCACTAGCTTCATGCACACTTGATGATAACCAGATTTTAAATCTGGCATAGTGAAGTAAGTAGCATGCTTCAATTGATCGAGTAAAACATCAATTCTAGGGAGGGAGGGGAACCTGTTCTTTGTAGTGATCTTGTTCAATGCAGGGTAATCAATGCACATACGCCATGTACCATCCTTCTTCCTTCTTCGGCACTAGAACAACGGGAGAACCTGCAGGTGATGAACTAGGGCGCACCACACCTCTGTCCAACAAGTCTTGCACTTGTCGTTTCACTTCATCTGATTCATAGACAGATTGTCTATACAATCCTATGTTCAGAATTGAAGCATCTGACACAAGTGTTATCAACAGTTATCTCATGTTCAACATTACGCCTTGGAGGTAATCCCTTCGGTTCTTCCATAAGCTCTGAACAACATCCAAGCAGCTCCTTCAATTCCCGTTTCTGATTAGTGCAATGACTAACTTCTATATCTCCTTCAAACAAGGTAGGCTGCTTCTTGACCTCTCTGACCACAGCCAAGAAAAAATTGTTGGCTTGCATTCACAAGATGTTTTGCTTGTTGTGCAGACACTAGAGAAAACCTCTTCATATCCTTAGCTGAAGAAATTCTGTAGCTAGTCCTCCTTTCAACAATCTCCAAATGTTCTCTCCTATATAGAAAACTGCATCTCTGTCCCACAAATAAGGGCTGCCAAACACAACTTGACAAATATCCAATGGTACAATATCACATGTGACTTCGTCTTTGAACTTCTCATTAATAGCAAACTTGAAAGTGCATTGTGACTTCATCTGTATTTCAACTGATTTATCCAACCAACCAAGAGGATATGGTTGGGGATGGGGCTCAATCTTCAATCGAAGTTGTTTCACCAATTTGTCTGATATCAAATTTCGTTGCGAACCTGAATCATATAAAGCAGTAACCTTGCTCATGCGCACTTGGATGTAGATCCAAAACACCTCCTCTTTTCTACCGGCGGAAACTGATTCTCTGTCATCATCCTCAATTACGTGTGTTTTCTGAACCTGAGCAGATTGAGGAATACAAACTGATTGTGAATTATCTGACTCGGAAGCTTCATATTGCTGCTTGCTTTTATTGCCCACCATACATGCCCACTTCTCATCAGGTTCATTGGAACTTTCAATTGTTTCATCCCCTTGATGACTGGCAAAAGCCGCCTTCTTCCCACTTGAATTGTTTGCCTTCTTTTCTGGGTGTAAAATCCAGCATCTCTCAACCGTGTGACCAGTTCTCTTACAATGATCGGATAGCTTCTTTACAGATGAATTGGATTTCCTGCTGGAATTGCTGGTTTGTGCCTTCTCGGAATGCTTCTTCGGTTGTTGCTGATATTGACCAGGCTTCTTATCCCTTTTTTCTATATACATTGCCTTGACACAAGCATCATCAATATTGCGCACCTCAAACAAAGCTAGTTCAGTCCGCAGCTTGTAGTTTAGGCCTCCCTTGTACCTCTCCAAGGTAGAAGGGTGACACAAATTCACTTGCAATGCTACAGCAAACTTCCGAAATTCAGTCGTGTAGTCTTGAACACTCTGACCGAACTTTTGCCTCAAGAATTGCCATCTCCCTTCAGTTCATCCTCATAACCTAGAGGATAAAACTGATTATGAAGAGCAGTGGCGAATTGCTTCCAAAGTCTGGACAGCTGGTTGCTGTCATGTTCTTGACCAGCTGCATAGGCTTCCAACCATGCAAGTGCATGACCACTTAACCTCATCCTTGCAAAGGTGATCTTTTGAATCTCGGTATACCCTTTTGTGCTGAAGTAAACTTCTAGTTGCTTCAACCATGCATCTAACTTCTTAGGATCCAATTCTCCTCCAGAACTTGGAATTTCAATATGAACATCCATCTTAAACGGTTCCAGCGGAGGGGTTTCCACCTCTTGAGGTCGGTTGTCAGGATTTGTAGGAATGTCCTCGTCGGGTACACGAGAAGCATCTTCATTACCCTTACTGGAAGCATTTTCCTTCATCATGGCAAGTATCATTTGCATCGTCTTCTCTATATCAGAAATTCTTTGAGTTAGAGCTTCATAAGCATTACTTGCATCCCCCTGACTCGACATGTTGGGTTTTTGTCTTTTCTTCCCGATGTCAGTGTTTATTGCACTCAAATCCGCTTTCAAAGAACGCGACGGTGTATAAACTGATCCCATGGTCAAACTGTCGCTCTGATACCAAAATATGAGTTGTCCCTAGTCTTTAACTTGTAGAAATACGTAGTAGCAAGAAAATAAAGAGACAAAGGTTTTTTTAACGTGGTAAAACCCCAGAATACGGGGAAATATCCACGGCCAAAAGGTGAATATTCTCCACTGTGAAATGTTGAAAGAAGTACAAGAAAGAACAAGAGTTTGTGGTGCAAACACTCAACCCTCCTAATCTGTCTTCCTCTCCTTTCCTTTTTCCAGAGAATCCCCCCTAACATCTCCGAACATGTTCCTTTATAACAAGGGATCAGTTCATTTTTTCAGAACTACCCAATAAGTAGATAAAATTACCAAGTACGCGGGTACAACTTCCCACTAACATCTTAGGAGACACAAGCTGTGGGCATAATCTTATACCTCCTTTATTGCATATATTTGGCCAGATCATAGCTAGTTTTCCCCCTAGTATTAGAGTAGTTGCCACTTGGTGTTGTGCTTATATTCTCCAACTGGTAAACTGGAATGTACGTGCAATATCCTTCACTAATGTTGTGCATGCTGATTTGAGCTGAATACTTGTGATGCGACTTCTCTTGAAAATATTACGAATCACTTGTAATTATTTGTGTTTGTAATTATTTGCATTTTGCTTTCTGTGTGGTTGGTCTTACCTCCTAATAGTTGGCACGTCACTGTTCCTTGAAACTTCTACTTTCGAATTTGAATTCAGTTATTAATGATCATCTTATTAGCTTGGAATAATGAAACTTTCAAGCAAAGTTCACTTTTCCATTTAGGTGTGTTGTGGTAAGGGATGTCAATGGAAGTAATTTTCTAGCTGGTTTTAATTCTGAAGTTTTTTCCCCCAGTGCTGTAGGTCTGCTTGTTTGGCCTTTCTTTTTGTTTTGGTACACTTACGCGCCTGTGGTTTATTCTGTTTTTACAATTGCAGCATGGATATGCTATTGTTGACTTGAAGATTCTAGACCCATCAAATGTGGGAGATCTGTGTCTTTCAAAGTTTATGGCGGCGGTTTTACAGGTGCTTTTCTTAGTCATGAAGCTCGTTTACCTTTTGTGTTTGATTGCAAATCTCCTGATTTGTGTTTTAGCTACTGCATGGGGTATGTGTACCACTAGGAAAACCAGCAAAAAGAACTGACACATGTTATTTCTCCTGTTCAGTTCATCTCACAAAATCATAGGCAAGTACGTGGCAATGCTTCAAATTTACTGTTGGATTACATTCGAATGTTACCTTGCAAGGTATCTCGAGATGCAAGTTCTCTTTGCCTGATTCTAGCAGCAATTATTGTTTTGTGCAGATAATTCCGTTTCATTATTTTTTTAAAGAACCTTGATCATAACTATACTGCTTGTTCTAAATATGTTTTACAGTCGTCTCTTACGGTGGCTGGTTGTTACCTTTGTGCTGCTCCTGGTTCCAAGGGAACCAAAATCCTCGTTTGCAGCCATTCTCAATCTGATCTGCCTCTAAAAGTAGAATGGTTCCCCCAAATTGCTGACGAACTTCCACATGAGTTCCAACATGAGATAGAGCAAATTCTTGCAGAACGAAAATCATATGGGCCGTTTCTGGATGATTCAGATGTCTGTATCCTCAACCTCTCGTCCTCTAAGTCTATCCTAGATGAGGCAAAGAAACTGAAAATTCTGAGTGACTCAACATACAGCGGCATTATTGAAATGCAGATGAATGAGACCGCACGCTTCATAATCAGAGAACCTCTTATTACAGACACGGCAAAAAAGGATTGTCCAAAGATGGTAAATGCTTCTCAAAGTCTGCTTCGCCTTGGTCAGAGCTGCTATTTTATGAATAGGTTTTTAATCATGTGGCATTCAAGTGAGAAAAGCATTAGGGATGCTAATTGCTGCTTGTGTGCCCATGAACCTGACATGGTGGCTGATATCCGTCTCATGGTTGATGATGACTGGATGTATCTTGCCAAATTGGCAAAAGATGAGGTTCCAAGCAACTATCAGTATCAGCATGCTCTTGTACACTGTGACTTAACCCACGGTAAAGAGGAGACTAAGTTAGTTTTAGATTATCGATCTTTATCTGCAAAACAAGCTCTCCTTTCTCTGAAGTCTATTCCAGCTGCTGCTCGTAGGAGCTTACCTGTTCTTGTCAACCAGCACCAATTGCTGTTGAGCATCCCAGTGAGTACATTGCTTTGTCAGCTTCTCTTTGGCAATAGCCGCTTGTTTCTTGTATTTATTTACGGCATTGAGTGATAGAGCTTTTATTCAAGTGTTCTGCAATTGCCATGACCATGTTTGATATGGGTTCAGATATAACACTCTTTTAAGTCCTGGTGGGAGAACTAGACCAAGCTTACGAAAGCATGGTCTGTCATGCCCAAGCCAGAATAGGGTTCTGATATTCTGGCTTGTTGTGACACAACCATTTCTAATGTTGTGACACTGGAAGCTATTGCTACGAATTGGTTGGCTTGTTTACCCTTTGGTTTAAGACTTAGTGCTGTCTTACTCAGTGCTTGCCAACCTGTTGATATCCCTATTTGGTTGTTTTGGTTCATAGCATGTCAGGGCAAATTTATGATTAATTAATGTAAACTGCATTCTGGTGGGAGGAACTGCTGGTCTGTGTTTCTGCTGGGCGTATCATAGTTGTAGTCGTGTGTCCCGTGTGTTTACTTCTTTGCACTTATGATTAATCCATTGTGTCTTGACTTCATGAATCCACTTCCAAAGTCTTCCATCTGCGATGGTTTCATGAGGACGGAATTTCATAAGCATCTTGACATTGTAGAGCGGAAGATTTTTTCTTTCTGGTATGGGTTCTTTGGTATTTTTGTCTGGCAAACCAAGATCCAGAAGATTGTTTCTTTGAGACTGAAAATTGTGACCAAGGCACTCCAATTAGCATCTGCATGCCAGTGCTTTCGCCTTTATGTACTTTCAATTAACTGTAACTGTTAAAAAAAGAAAAACACTATCCTTGATTGATATATTTAGATATCTCCAGGATTTGATGCATGTGTAGTTTCCTGTTCTGATCTTTCCAACTTAATTGAAACTTTGATATTTTGTTTCAGAGTGTGGGATTCAAGCAATGCCCTTGCCTGGTGGTTTCTGTTGTGTTCAAGCCAAGGGTACCGCTCGGAGGAGGTTGTAGTTCCTTCTTATAGGTACCAGTCGGTGGGTGGTTTGACTATAGAGGACACGGGGGAAAACTTGGATTATGATTCGATTGCTCAGGGCATCTCTGTTTTCTGCATATTTGATTGAGCTCGAAGCAAACAACATTTCTGCAACGGAGATCTTCCAACTTGATTTCTTCTGCTGCAGACTGGACCCGTATTTCATGGTTTACTTAGTGTTCTATTCCATGCCCATGAGAGAGCATCAAGGTTTATGATTAGTCCATGGATGCTAATTGTAGAAAGGAGGTCTACTACCGCACCTAGGCTTGGGGGGTTACAAAGGCTTCCCAATCATCTGTTAGTGTGTCTCGATAACTCTAGCCGAAGGTATGCATTGTTGGTATATTTGGCTCGTTTGCCTTGATATGTCAGAAAGTATGTTGCATGGATGGTCGGATATTGGCTGTTGCTTGGGCATTGCGACATCGTCTGTAAGCAGCAATTGTGATGGTATGCATTGCCTGGGCGATCCAGAGAGGCACAAATGCAAAGAGGCTGTAGATGCTTTCCCAAGGGGGTGTCAATGATGCCTAAGGTACTGATTTTGTGCTGTTTTTCAAGATAAGAGTTGCTGGAATTCATGATTTTACAAGATTCACGTTATCATTGTGTTTGTTATGAATATCATAATGATGTCTAGGGTTGAGCTGCAGAAATTGTCCGTTATAATGTCGTTGAGAGAAAGAAATTTGCCTTTTTTTTAATAATAATTTCACCCAAATGCTTTTCGGCTCCTCTACCCCATCCATTGCTCGTTAACTCGATGGATTAACAACACATCATTAGCGCTTGGGTCTCTACGCATGATATAATCAAACCATTTTAACGTTGTCTTTTGCATCTTGATGTCTAAGAGTGAAGATGCAACATTCCTAAATTACATATCAAAAATTTTAGTAACATTTCTAAAACTTCATCATTTTTTGGATATTTAAAATGATTTAATAAGACAAACAAAAAAGATAATTTTAAGTATTTTTTTAATCAATATTTATCATATAATGTACACTCTATGAAACCTATTAGCTAGGTTTATAGGTTTGAAAATTTATTGAGAAAACACAATCAGGTCGGCCGTTTGATTTCAGCTTTATTTTGTACCATGTTACCAGGATCACACTCCCCCCTGGATTCACGAATTGGAACGCACGGGAACGCGAATTGGAACGTTGAAAGGTGGGATCCCGATATTAGAGGAAAAGAAACAAAAGATGATACAACGATGACAGAGAAGATTTGAGAGCATTGAGATGCTCTCTGACGTTTAGAGTCTATGGGTGTGGTTTTAGAGGGTTGGTTTCAATGAAGGACTGAATTGCGTCGAAGGGGATGGCTGATGGAGGCTGCGCTGCTTACTGGTCATGGCGGCTGAAGAATTGCTACGGATGTAAGATAGGAGGTGGTAACCATTTTGGGCCTTGAGCTAATTTCAAGTGGGCTATCTAATTTTCAGTCGGGTTTTTTCCAAAAAACTGTCATCTTATTTAATTCCATAAAATCCATCCAAAATTTTGAAATTTCATTGATTCCACTCAAGTCTTTAAGAATTTGTCAATTTATCTACTCTGTTTGCTTTGATGTTAAAATCTAACAAAACCACAATGAAAAGAGTAATATTTTTTCTTTTTCAATTTTATTAGTTATTCCTTTGATTTACTTAATAAATTGGATTGATTCTCTCTCCTCCCATCGTCTCCACCATCTGCAACCCTAAAAAACAGGAACCCACAATTTATCCACTTCAAATTGTTCGATCATGGAAATCCCAGAAAATTCGCGTCATGAAATTGGAGGGAGTTTCAAGGTATGATTTGATCCTCTTCACTTGCAATTCAGAATAATCCTAAATTTTCGAAAAAAACTGTTGATTCTGGTCGACAATGGCTGAGATTGGGTATTTTTCGTGAAGCTGAAGTTTCATTCACTGAGTGAAATCTTCTATGATTTTTTTTTTTTCAGAATATCGAATAAGGTTACAATGGTTTTGAGATATGGTGGATTCTGAAAAGCGATTCCAAAAGCTGGGAGGAAAAAGTATGTGTGCGGAAGACTGAAAACGATTCGTGTGTTGGTAGAAAGAAGCAACCGTGAAGAGTTGTACGATATTATCCATGAGTTAGCACCATTGACGGTTGGCTGTCGTTTGAAGTTATCTTATGCAAGGACCAGATTTGATGTAAAAACTTTCAGTCGAATAGCAAATAATAAAAGGTACAAGGAGCTGCTAAAGGAGCATTTCATGGGAAACAAGAGACTTGACGTATTTGTTGTCAGCGAGGAAGCTTGTGAAGAAATTGAATGCAACCCAACTGCCCCACAATCTTCGCGACCGAACTCGAAAAATCTGCATCCCGGACAAGAATAGAATAATCTACCTTTGTTTGGGCCACGAGTGTATCTCACAAATTTTGCCTCCAATTCACACTTGCAGGGTTTGAAAGATATGAAGTCATTGTGACTTGAAGAAGAAGAAGACGACATGGTGGTAGTTCGAAAGGCATTCAAGGACCTGGTTAGGATAGAAAACGAGATTGAATTTGGGGTTGAGATATTCAAGGAAGAAGACGAGATAAGGGTAGAAAAAATAAGGATAATTTTGGATTTTATTATTTTCTTTTTCTTGATTGTTTTTGGTTTAGGTTCCGTTTAATTTCACAGATTTGTTGACTGGCAAGTTGGCAATTTACAAGATTTGGGTGGGCGGGATGGAATTTCAATATTTTGGATGTGTTTGTTTGAATTTTGTAAGATTATGGGTGGCTTTTTTTGAAAAAAAAGCCCTTTTTTTAGTTTCTCATTTGTATGATTAAGATTTTGTTTGAAAAATAACAAAAACAAAGTAGAAATTTGACGAGTAATGAAATGTATTAAGATTTCAAAAGGGCATTGATAATATCAAGGGAAAATTTGTTCAATCCAAGACTTTTCTCTCACAATATTTTCATGGACAATTTTGCCTTTTCTTCACACTTAACCTTGAAAGAATAATATGTGTCTTGTATTTATTATTTTCCTTTAAAAATTATTGAAACTTTATAATTATGTTGTTAAATACGGCAAATGAAATGTTATCAAATATGTTATATACTAATATAAAGATGCTCTGTTTAAAAATAAACAAGCGCTCAATAATTTCAAAAGGCGCTCTGTTATATATTAATACAAAGGCGCTCTGTTATATTACTTTTTAATCTTATAGATGCACGCTGTTTATAAACATGACATTATTATCAAATGTGGAACAGGAACAATGTCAGGACAATACAAGAGTAATTTAGGTGCATTGGTTACAACAAATTGCGAATCTGATAAAGAATGAACACAAATTATATTTGATAAAGACCCCCTTTGCGAATCTAATGAAGGCGATTCTCAAAGAAAGGGTGACAATTGCGAATTCAAGGAAAAGCGACATTTGCATGCATCAAATTGTGGCAGGTTACAACAGAATGGACAGATCCTTCACCTTAGGCAACAATATATTCACTATTGAGGAAATGGACATGAAATTGATTTTCGGAATAGTTGATGGGAATATTGGCATGGATCAGAGCGGGTTGATGGAAATAATCAATGACACTGAATTCCTGAACAGACGTTTTATGGAATGAAAAACCAGAAGTAGAGCACAGAGAGAATTGACAACAAAGAAAATCAAAGATGCATTGATTGAAGTTTCACATAAAACAGAAGTGTCAGATTACGAGGAGACAGCACGACTCCTGGTGCTTTATATATTGAACACACTGTTCGTGAGCATGTCAAAGACTTCGTTGAGCTGGTGCTACTGCAATTTTGTGGCCGACATGGATAAAATGTGTGATTACAAGTGGACGTCGTACTTTTTCCATAAGTTGATTGGATCATTAGATGATAACTGCTGCATTCTAGAAAAAATGACAGGATTGCAATGCTAGTCTCTGTAAGTATTTCAGACGATTCAAACTTATTTTTTGAAGTCATTCTCTGTGTATTTTTTGAAAGGCGCTCTGTATGTTTAAAAGGCGCTCTGTGTTTTAAATAGCCGTTCTGTTTTGTAGATTAACATATAATCAATTAAATAATGATGGTTAATTATTTTAATTGTCAATACTGATATCTGAAAAGGACTCAAGTCGTAGAACCATCATCAAATGTTTATGAAGGTTGCAGGATACCAAGATGTGCCAGGTGGAATCTTAAAGATCTGTCGAAAAACATTGATGCCTCCTTCAAAAAATTTAAAGCGAAGAAGGTAAAAAAAAAAATTGTTTAAATGGTTTCATTTAACATAAATGTCTGTAACAATACAATGAAATAATATGCTCATAAATTTTTTAGATAATTTTGGACCGATTACGTCCAACTGAAATGGAAAAAACTTTGTACGGCATGCCGCAAGCTGAAAACAATACGACCGAAGCATATGACAATGATTCCTGCGATGGAACACCAACACAAGGGCCCGATGTGACCGATTTTGAGTTCAGGGCAAGAAGCTGCCATTCACATTCAAGTGAGACAACAGAGAGCGACGAACAAATACAGGAAAAAGATGAAGAAGTTTTCTCTAATGATGTGTTGATAAAACATATCAAGCAGGGGAAAATGGAACTTCTACACAAAGAATTGGTAGAGGGAAAAGCAGAAAACCTCACTTAGACAGCATGATGGGTGGAAGAAAAGAAAGAAGTTTCGTTGTTGAGAAAAATGATAACAACTAAACTCACTGACGTTATTATTGGTTTGAAAAAATTTTAAAAGTCAGTTTCTAAAGAAAATATTATTTCAATTTGTAAAAAAGTTTGAAGAAACAAACAAAAATTTAGAATTGGAGAAAACGAAACATAAGGATGCAAAGGATGCGTTGACTTTGGAAGGAGCAATGGTATGATTTTTTGGGTTTTATTACTAGGCGCTCTGGGTATTTGTTCAGGCGCTCTGTGTATAATAAATCAGACAAAAGAGTATGGTAATTCCAAAAATTAGAAGGTGTTGAATTATTCAGGTGATACTATTGGAGGAAAAATACAATGAGAAATGGGATGAAGTAAAAGTGGCTGAAGAAAAGATAACATAGTAAAAAGATGTTTCGGTACTTACGCTATATTTTTTAAAACTATCGCTCCGTTTTTAATGAATGTCTATTGAATTCAAAAATAAAATACTAATCATTTTTTTAAATGTCAGATCAAAGCTTTAGAAGGAAACATTGAGAAAACAAAACTAGAATTCTCAAAAGCTGATGCGTGCCGTCGTAAGCACGTCAAATTTATATTTATAAGAGCACCTACTTCACTCTATAAATATGGAGTTAAATGTAGTAGTGGAAGTAGGGGTCGATCCCACAGAGAAAGTTGAAACTGATC
>JAOVYX010015322.1:0-15546 GCA_035668315.1 Drosera spatulata
AAGAAACGAAGATGGATATTGATTAAGTTATGATCATGTTTG
Organism: Drosera spatulata; assembly: GCA_035668315.1. Classification (NCBI taxonomy): domain Eukaryota; kingdom Viridiplantae; phylum Streptophyta; class Magnoliopsida; order Caryophyllales; family Droseraceae; genus Drosera; species Drosera spatulata. The sequence goes on from JAOVYX010015322.1 coordinate 43, forward strand.
TAATAAATATGTTTGAGACAGTATTTTAAGATTCCACCGTGTATCTATATAATATTTAAGTAAACTTGTGGACATAGTATGATGCTGCTTTAAGTGTCATTTTATTTAGTTCTTATTCTAAACCCGGTTAATTTGATTTGCCTGACTAGGATTTGTAGGACCCTAACGACAGTAATGCTACGTGGGTTTTCTAGAAAAAGGTGGGAAAGCTCGGAACGTTACAGCTTTCCTTAGAATCGCTGACGATTTTTGATCACAGAGATGTACAGGTTTCTAAAAACTTGTTTGACATATAAACCGTGAACAGTTTCGTGAACAGTTTTCTTAATCGTTCATGGTTTTCATTTTCAAAAATGAAAAAAATTTAACATTTTGAAGTGCTACACTTACAAACCTTAATAGCAATATGTTCCAAACAATATAACAATATTTGAATTGCTATATTCGTTCAAAAATTTCATACATAACAAAGTTTTAAGTACTATCAACATAACAAAATATTGACAAGAGAAAGTGACAACTTAAAAGTCATAAAAACGACAACATATACATGTCAAAAAAAAATGTTCGAAAGATACATGTTCCAAAGATAAAGATACATGTTCGAAAGATGAAATATCCAACTTCTAAGAAGCCTAAAAACATTACAAAGGCGAAAGCAAGTAAAGAACTACATATCCATGTCGTCGTCGTCGTCGTCATCAGTGGATGTTGGAGGTGGAATTCCCGCTTGTAGTGCTAGCCGATTAAGATAGTATGTGATTTCATCATGACGGTGATCATCTACCTCCGATTTCGTAGTCACACGATGTTAGAAGGCGTCGAAATCCCTTTGAAATGCTTCATAATTCCGCTCCAACCTTTCGTAGTTGTCGGTTAAGAACTCCATGTGGCGATCCATTGAGCGATATTAAGGAGAATGATCACAAGCATCATCTTTATCATGTCCTTCTTCTTCTTCTTCTTCCACTTGTTCTTGTGCACTAGATGTTGGTTGCAAAACCTTCCACCTACCTTGGATGCTTTTGAGTTCATAACAACCCGGCCTTTTAGAATACTTCGTTTGTTTTTTCGTCACATTTCTCGGACGGATGAGCTCCTATATACTGATTTCTCGATTCAAAGCACACTTGGAGGGTAACAAGATGAGCCGGAGCCCCAAAATCTTGAAAAAGTTTTCTACCTTCTTCTCCTTACTCAAATCAAAACCATGATACTTAAGAATTTGAAAAATATAATTCCCAAATGCAAGAGCTTTTTCATGATATTTAGCACACTTGTCCATTTGATAAAAAAAAAAAAAAGGAAGATTGATCAAATCATTTCTCAACTAACGCATACATGAGTGAAATCTCATTGTGTGTTGGATCATCCATCCCCCCGGTTTTCCCCTTCAACCACTGACCTACTATAAGATGCAATATCCTCATTTCGGGATTTAATTCATTAGCATGAAACATATAGACATTTGTGATTTTACATTTCAATAAAATCTCACAAGCCTTTCTACCACTAAACTCCTCAACCATTTCTCAACAATTTTGTTTAACCTACGCTATTCCTTCAAAATTGATCCCCAAAGCTTGACCAATAATCTTCGGATTGAGCATAATGTTTTTACCCTTAACCCATGACCTATAATGGCAAATTCTCTTCGGGATAGGCTTGAAGTGAGCATAAAACAATAGCACCATCTCGGAATAGCATCTAGTTGTCCTATTGGTTACCAAATCTTTCCAACCTTGAGCTTCAAACAATCATTAAACCTCGAAAAATTATTTTGTTCAAGCTAATCAAGATCAATCACATGACCATAATTAATTTTCTTTTTTAATTTCTCATTGTACACACCCTCAGAATGATCAGATAGAAACTCAAGAGTGCCACTAAATTGACTACCTCCCGTAGGATCGATTTGCATAGGTCTCGGGATCTCGGCATTCATCGCGTTCTTTCGACGAGAACCACCCGTATTTCCATCGATCTTTTACTTCTCCACACCCATATCTTTCGCCGGCCTTCGTTTTTCCTTTCCCGTCTCCTTGGCAGGTTGCTTTCCCTTGGGCCTTGTCAAGATTCGTCATCCTAAACGGATTGCTACGGGGTGCACCACGTCGAGGTTGTGGAGGAGATGGCATCCACGATAGATCGGATGCGTTGTACTCATCATCCGATCCATCGTCATTACTCGATTGAGCGCGACCCCAAGTGTTGAGCATTGAAATCAACACGAACAAGAGCAGTGAATTCATAAGAATCATGGTGTTTTGACGAAATTGAAGAACGGATGTGATAAAATTTGGGAAAATTTCGACTCAATTACATGTAATTGGTTGTTTGGGAGTGTTAGGGTTCGGGGTCGAACAGAGAGAAGTGGGAAAAAAGTGAGTGAAAGAGTGAGGGGTCAAGGGATGATATAACTGATCTGGAAAGAACCATTGACGGTTTCTTGAAAACCGGCAACAGTTTTCAAATTTTCAGTTTGAGTTGCTCTCGGTGATCAAAAATCGGTGACGGTTTTCAAAAAACCGTCATCGATTTTTAGTATCCCATTTTTAGTATTCCATTTTAAATCGATGACTGTTTTTGAAACCGTCATCGTATTTTCGTGTTCGATTTTGAGTTGCTCTCAGTGATCCATAACCATTGACGATTTTATAAACCGGTGACGGTTTTGATGTTTTATTTTGAAGGTGGTCTCAGGATATCAAAATTGTTGACGGTTTATTGAAAAACATTGACGGTTTTGAGGTCTTTTTTTATGTTTTTAACGTTTTAACGAAAAATTTGATCGTTTCATCGTGATTTGTACAATACTAAGCCCAAACTTATCTAGGTCCTAGGCGGAACCTTTGTTACTTTATTAATTTCAAACAAAAATACAAGATGAGGGGGACATAAAACCTTATCTCATGAACTAATTTAACATTCGAAAACATTATTGCTACGTACATTATCAAAGGTACATCAAAAAATCACTCCAAAGAAGTCATAATATCTACCATTTTTTTCAAACTCCCATCCGAATTGGAAGTCCTCTCGTCGGGTTTCTTGTCTTGCTTTCGGTATCTAACATCAAGATAATCCTTCCAACACGCCAAGCACTCCAAAGATTTAGGACAAAGCCGGCTTCTTCTATCATCAAGCACTCGACCGCTAGCGGAGAAGCATGACTCGGATATCACTGTGGAAAATTGAGCACTAAGAATATCACGTGTCATTGCTCCCAAAATAGGATAGTGCACAGAAGAAACTTTTCATCAAGATAAGATATCAAAATTGACTAAATCGTTGAGATACATGAAAGCGGTGAAGTCATTTTATTGATATAAGGTCAATTCATTGAAATTTTGTTGTGCACTATTAGGCTTCTTCTTCTTAACAAAATTATAAAGATATTGATATTTATCCTCATTTTGTGGGTGTGAGGAACTACTAGCACTAGAAGCTTCAAATGAGATAATTTATTGTCTCCTATCTTTATTGTCATAAACATGAAACATGTCTGATAGCATCCTCGAATTGTTCTATTTTATCACTATATCTTATTCTTAATTTCTCATCTATTGCATCTAATATGTTTTCTACCCCTTGTACCTTTATTATGGGATTCAAAACACATGCAATGAAAAAAATGGAGGGATATCCTCATAATACTTGAAGAATTTAGCCTCTATTTTTTCAATGACATGGATAAAAGGTTCTCGATATCTATATTCATTTAATAATTTAGCTATATCAAGCAATTCGAGAACAACAAGATGAGAAGTGGGATTGTAAACATCCGATAATTTTACCGTTTCTTCCTAGAAAATTTCCAACAATTTGCACAAACATTGTGCAATATACCAATATTCGGTTGAAGGCTTCCCTTCCAAAAACTTTAAGATGAAGAATTGGTTGTAGACCTCCTTGTATTGCATCGCCCTCTTCAATATCAAGTATGTCGAGTTCCAACGATGTTGAACATCCAACAACGGTTTCAAAGATTTCATTCTCATCTCCTTGCATAAAGCCTTAAATTCATGTACTTTCTTGCCATTACTATTAGCAAACATCAAAACATTATGGATACATTGCACATCGTGTCCAATAGTTTCATTTTTTAGGTCATCTTTAAGTATAAGGTTTATTACTTGACAACAACACCTAACATGGAGTAACATACCATCACATGAACTGTTCCATCATTGTTTGAAGCATTATCAAAAGATATACTCAAGATTTTATCAAACAACTTAAACTCACGTAGAATGGTTAAAATCAAATTATAAATTTCCTCGCTACTATGAGGATAAGGAAATAATCTAAAAGCAATGATATATTTTTATAAGTATTAATCGTAAACCCAATGAACGGTCAAACATAAGTAAGGAAGTTGAAAACTAATGGTCCAAACATCGGAGGTGATACAAATTTTTCCATCGTAAGCGGAAAACAATTATATCATTATTTTCTTTCATCAAGGTAAAGCTTTAAAGCATCCGATCTAATGATATTTCTATGGTTTTTTTGATAACTAGGTTGTAATGCATTTTGAACATACCTAGTAAATTTAGGATTATCCATAAAATTCTAAGGTAGTTCATTATGGATTATGAATTCGACCAACATTTCACGTTGGCGGGCATGATTATATGTCCACAATCTGTCAGTATTATTCAATTGGGTTTGTCCCTTAGGGACATTGCCTTCTTTCAATGGACAAGTTTTTGCATACCTTAAATGTGAAGTATCTTTACCTGTTGAGAAGATCTTAATACACATTTTGCACTGAGCTCCGGTTACATTTCCATTTACTCTGATGACCTTCTCGAAATACAACCAACACTCCGAGCCTTTCCTCGATGAAGAAGCGACGGATGCAACGCTTGATTGTCCCTCTTCGGATTGAGGAGTCCCTTCGCCTTGCGAAATAACGTCGGGAACATTGAATCGCCTACCTGCATCATCATGCGTAGGAGGAAATACATCATCATTGTTGATATTGTACACACTTCGATTTTGGGATGAGTGAGCTATTACGATTTATGATTTATAAAGAATGAGAAGTAACAAGAGAATTTCAAGAGATTCGAGAGTTTGATTGCAAGAAAATATGAAAGATTTTGTGAATATATGGTATCTCAATTATTGTTTATATAGACAAACTTTCAAAAAATGAGTTCGCCAAAAAAAAGTCCTCAAATATAGCCGTTTTATGACCGTTGGTGGGTATTTTTGTCCAATTTTTGAAAAACTAGGGGTTGTGAAAATATTATTAAAAATTAAAATCGTTTACGGTTTCGAAAACTGTTGATGGTTTTTGAAGAATAGGGCCCGGTTTTCAAGAACAAATCACGTTTATCAAAATGACAGAAATCCATACCTTAAAATCGATGACGATTTTCAAAACCGTGAATGATTTTGAAGATTAAGGGTTTCTGTCCATCCAAAACCGTTGACATATCCTAAATTTCTGTTCATATTTTTTTCAAAACCGTTCACGATTTCGTATAACCGTTCACGGTTATGAAAACATGAGACGATGTTTATGGGTTCCGTATAAACCGGTCACTGTTTTTGAAAACCGTTCACGATTTTGATTAAAAAACCTAACGGTCATTTTTTTCAAAAACACAGCAGGGGGGCGGCCCGGCCCTTAGACCCTTTTGAATAAGGACCTTGACCAGGGCCGGGCCGTAATCCGAGAGGAAAAAGCCCTCACATACCCGACTCGTAAAAGCCCAGGGTCAGGCTGACCCGGCCTAATCTACAGTGACGAGCCAAAAAGCCCAAGGGCTTGTATTTGATAACACTAGTACTAGTAGTAGTGTACATAGAAAATGGTATCGTGTCTAATTGGATCATTAATCTTAACAATCTTTACACAACTAGTACTCCCTTCGTCCCATATAAAATACAGCATTTTCAATCATTGTATTATTTACTAGGTATTTTGAAAAGTTTCATTTCGTCTTAATGATACAAGAAAATTATGCCACTGGCGTCAGGTTGTAGTATATAACTTAAATTATCATTAATATTTCACGATAATTTTTCAAAAAATGATGTTTGATCGTCCCGCGACACGAGGTAAACTTCGTCTCGACATGTGTGTTTTTCAAATTGTTATAAATAATTAAGGACGGAATAGGTATATGATTTTGGAGTAACATTCCATTGACATATATCACGGATTTCATCTAAAAATGTCGTATCAACGATTCAATGTAAACCTTGCACGACTCTTATATTGAAAAACTTTTACAATAAGTCCATCAATGAATAATGAAGTGTGAGCACTACTAAGCATTGACAAAAAAAAAGAAAAAAAGAAAAAAAAAAGGAAAGAGACTCATATAATAATGCTCTAAAGGTTAAAACTACACTTTGTAGTTAATTTGGGAACAATGTCTCACTTTACTATTCCTTTGGTCTCATAATTTTCGTAACAAATGCTTTGTTCTTATCTTCAACGACATCGGGATTCTTTTTTTCAAAACTAAAATTTATAACGTAATTTATCATTAGTATTTCATAATAATTTTATAAAAAAATGATGTTTAATCATAACAACTTAAACTTCAAAATATATATCATTACAAAAATTATATAAATGAATAACACTCAAGAAGGGAAAAGAACGTACCTCTATAATCTTGTCAAGTGCGAGATGTAAAGAGCATCCTTATATAACTAGGTGATGTAGGCAACCTCTAATTTTAGGCTTCACAATTAAGAGTAAATCGGTTTATCACTGAATCAACTCCACCTTATTCGTAATCACTAAAGGATTGTTTGATATTTCTTCTTAAAATTATTAAAAACAAAACAAATAATAAAAACACCAGTAACAAAAACCGAAATAAAATGAAATGATCTTTTCTATAAGGGATATTGAATACTATGCTACTCCTAAAATGTTACAAAAAAAAAATAAAGGAAAAATTTCCCAAAAATAGAAAAAAATAATAAAAAATTCAACCGATACAATGCGGGAAAATAATTCTCATCCATACATGTTTCAGTTACCCAACCCAAAACCGTCCAAACCCACGACAAAACGCAGGCATTCCTATTCCAAATCGAAACCCAAAATCATTCACATTCCAAATCTAAACCCAAAAAACAACTCAAATCGACTGTCAAATCCAAATCGAATCTCAAATTCATTGAATCATTAAAAATGTAACCGAAGAATGAAAAAGCACCTGGCGCATTATTTTTCATAACTGGCAGGCGTCAATTCAACGAAACCGTACGTCAATTCAATAATCAAAAACAGTGCATGGGTTGGATTCTGTGTTGTTGCTTTTGGGGGTTCGCCAGTTCAAAAGTAAGATTGGTTGCAGTAGAGACTCTGTTTTATTGCTTTCGGGTTTGGGTCGAAGAGGACGATGTCCGACAACAAACACGATCACCATGTTCCATATGAGGTCGAAGACTACCAAGGATTTCGAGTAGCCAAAGTTGGATCGGGAGGCGGAGATTTGATCAGCGGACGAGGAGCGAGGGAGAGTGACGGGGGAGGGTGCGTGAGGAGAAAAAAATTTATATATTTGGAGGATTTTTTTCGGATTGTATATTTCGAGAATATTTTTGAAAATATTGTATCTTAAAAAAAATTCTAAAAAATAAAATCGAAATTTGTTTTTTTTATTTGTTTCAGAAATATAAATAAATAACAAACAAATTCTATTTTATCAGTAAGTGAAATAATATTGACTGTAATCCCTGGGATCCCACCACCGGTGAAACCTTCGTCGGCACCACCGTCGTCCACATCACGACCCCGGTCACCTCCGCCGGGCTCTCCCCTTGCCGATCCCTCTTCCGGCTCTTCAACCACCGCATTCTATCCAGATCACCTTGGCATCGACCTTCACCTAATCATCAATACTCTCAGGCCATAGCTGCCGATGCCGACTTGAAATTCGTCCACGCCGCGGGCTGGACCTCATTGTCGGGTTTCGAGAGAGAAGAATTTTGTCCATGTAATCAGAATCATTGCGGTCACGCGAATACAAGGTAACAACTTAACAATCGAAATGCGAACTTTTGTGCTCAAGGTACTCATTTTTGTATGATTGTGCTCAATGTTGTGCCAAAGTCGACGGCTTGTTTCGTTGCTCAGACATTTATATCAAGGATGTCTTGATCAACGGATCCAACTAGTGATCGAAACATTTTGTCCGTTCCAGTTCCACTATGTAAGTCTTGCTCTTGTGCCATTCTTTTCATTGCTTTGCGGATAGATAACTGCAAAGATTATAGAAGTGTAGAACAACACTATATGTATGCGTTTATGTACTTGTGACTTATTCTTATGCGATGAAAATTCCTCCACCACGATGTTAAGGAGACAAGCATATTAGACACATGGAAGTTACAATTGGTGCTCCTTATACTTCCCAAAACATCGGGAAGCCCTAGGGGTTTTTTAAATTAGACGTCACAGCAGTAGACATCCTAGGAGTGATCTGTTGTGCACCCTGGGGTGGTCCTAATCCTGCCCGTTGTATCATCATAAAATAAACCTGAAATCAAGCAGGTGTTGGCATGGGCACATGGTCATAGTATAAGCAGGACTCTGGGTAGTCTTGGGATGTCACCATCCTAGCCCAATTTCGAAGCAAAGGCCAAAATGTAGAGCCACCAGGAAAAAAATATGGTCCGAGAACTTTATCATCTTGAACTGAATGTGCTTGGAAAAGATTTGGCTTTTTGGATATGATTTGGCTATAACTTTTCCCTTTACCAAAATGTAGCAACTTGCTCCTCCAAAACCAGGAAAAATTAGGAGATATCCTTACACAAAAAACAATGGTGGTAACTGTTAGTGATTTAACTGTCCCTTGATACGCACAAAAACACTCAGATGATATGGCTCATATGTTCACCTTCTCGGTCTGATGCCAAAAGTTCCGTCTTCTCTTCATTCGCATAATTTTCTTTGATCCCGTTACGCACGAACATCTCGACCCCCGCCAGTTTCCTAGCCTTAAGGGCCTCGGCCTCCCAGTCAGTCCCCGATATCACTACGAACAATATCCAAAATGCACAAGCCGCTTGTGCTGAAAGCAGTCCGTACCATAGGCCGCTAAATCCCACCTTGAGCCCGAACGCCAACCCTAATGCTACCGGCGTGCCCACTAGGTAGAACGACCCGAGGTTGATGCGGGCACCTATGGCGGGTCGGGCGGTGCCACGTAGGATGCCGCAGCCGGTGGTCTGAGGGCAGTTGCCAAGCTCACAGAGTCCCATGATAGGCATCACTGCGGCCACAAGGGACCTGAGATTGTCATCTGTGGTGAAGATGCCTCCCCAGCTTTCCTTGAATATGACTGTCCAAATCACATTGATGATGCCAACCAAGAATGCACAACCCAATGCAACCATTGCTGCTAGCTTGGCCTTGTATGGCTTCCCTGCTCCTAGCTCATTCCCCACCTGCATAACATCCGACACACAACACAGAAACACAGCACTTTTTATCCATGTTATTGCTTAGAGCTATGAAATCTAGCAGTGAGCATTTATGACTCAGCTTTCTGGGTTCATCAATCATCAATGTGATTCCTATTGGATATGCTTCCTCTACCCTGCCCCCACATTCTTGATTCTCATGATCTTTTGTCTTCTAGTGTCAAATGTTCCTGAATAGCACTTGCGAGCCAGAGACTGTTTCTGTCAAGACTTAACATTCTGATCGACAGATTAACCATACCCTTTACACTAATATTCGAGTAAGATAGTTTGGATACACACTAGTGACAGTGGGCTTTGGACGTGAGGTATAGATGATCGAGGACAAGGAACCTTATCTATAGAGCCTTTGGTTGATGTCATAAGGGTACCCTTGTAGAGTTGGAAAGTTGCATTTAAAAGCAGCAGAGCAGATATGTGGAAGGTGAGAGTGAGACAACAACTAGACCAAGAATACCTCACATTATTTGTTTTGACGGGATTGTTTTCTTGGTCACCAATGATGGAAGGGTCTCAACAGAAAAAGAATGGTAACACATTGATCTATCTTTACCAGATTTGCCAATCTCATACTTGATGAAAATGCCTGATTCTAAAATGCTGATGCAGTTGTGTAACTGATGAAATAAGTACACGCACCTTGTATTATTTTTTGAATCATATACTTATATCACTATCCACGCAGGTTACACAATAACTCCAAATGTCTTGTCCACTTGTGATCGACATTCTTCAAAATGCCCCCACCACATTTGTATGATTCTTATACTCCATGGTCCATTCTATTCCTAGAAACCATGTACTTTGATGGTCCAAACATATGCATAATATTTTTGTTAATGTGCATGAGTTTTGGACTCAAGTGCATACAACAAACCATGAGACAGTTATAGATGATGGAAAACACGTAAGGGACAACAACTACGGCTATTTGGAGCAGTTCTCTATCTTAACTGATCCATAATCCATGGATTTTTCGTGACAATTTCAGGTTTTCAAATAGCGAAGAAATGAACAAGTCTAGGGAAGCAAGGAGAACTCACCCTAGCAGATACACAGCCAGCCAAGGCCATCGGCACAGTGTACATGAGACTGGTGGTCTGAATCATGATCCCGGTGGCCGCGACACTCAGTTTTGGGTTCGGCAGATAACCAGCCAGCACAGTCACAATCTCGTACCACCACCATTCCAAACAAATAGCCAAACAGCTCGGCACAGCCAACCTCAGCAGCTCCATCACCCCTCCGCCGCCACCAGCAGCTGTGCCAATCATCCTCCCCCACTTCAACTCACACCGTCCCGTCACATACACGTAACCGGCCAACAGAACAACCATGTTAACATTCGTCACGACGGACGCCACGGCCACTCCAGGGACACCATACCCTTGAACAACCACAAGAAGGTAGTTAAAGGGCACATGAAAAGCAACCGCAATGAGTGTGCAATACATCATGGGTTTGGTCACCTGCTGTGACCTTAGATAAACCCTCAACGGCTGCAGCAATGTGTTGGTGATCAAATCAGGCAACGAATATATACAATACGTCGCGGCCATTGCTGTGACCTCCCTATCCTGTCCAAGAAAGATCATGATGGTGCCAAGATTGACCCATAGGATACTGATCGGGATGATGGCGAGGGCGAGGATTAAGATCATGCGTTGGAGGGATACGGCGAGGAGATCCCAGTTCTTGTTGCCATACGCTTGGCTGCAGACTGGTTCAAGACCTGAGGCTAAGCCTACGAGGACTGAGTATCCGGTGATGTTGGTGAACCCGATTGAGAGCGCCCCTCCGGCGAGCTCTAGGCTCCCGAGACGTCCCAGGAAGAGGACCGAGACCGCGGCTCTTATGTATACGAGGCAGTTCATTGCTGTTATCGGCATCGCCATCGCCCATAACTCCTTGAACTCTTCCACTACCTGTTTAACAAAGTACAGAGTCAAGACCGGTTTTCATCGATAACAAACCAGGTCTTTATCGCATTACTTGGAGTCAGGCACAGAAACATGGAAGCATGGTTTCAAGAACAGAAAGAAACCCAGTTGAGAAACAGCGGAAATGATCAAGAATGAGTGATTTGGGGACAAATGGAACAGACCCAGAAGCCTCAAAGTGCAGGAAATGGGATGAAAACTATCCTGTTTGCATATGCTTCACAAAAACAAGAAACCCATGAGAGGAAACAGAACAGAAGATGATGAAAATGAGGCAAAGCAAGTGTGATCACACCCTGTTTGTGAGTGTTTTGTGGTTACCTGAGATGTTGAAGGGTGCTTGTGAGACGAGAAATCAGAAGAATCCTCTTCAGTCATTTTTGTGATGATCAAGAAACTCACATCAAAGTGAAGAAAACACTAGGGTTTGTGTTTTCTGTTTCTGCTTTCTATCACAACAAGTGAAGTGAAGTGAATCAAAAAAACTTGCTTGAAGCTTGAAAATTGGAGCTTTTCAGCTTCTCTGTACATGAGAATTGGAGATGGTCAGTGAAGGCTAATAAATACTAGTAATAGCAATGGAGAAAGTGAAGGGTCATTTTTCTGTGTATTTGAATTTTTTTTATTTTTTTTTTATTTTTTTTTATTTTTGAGGAAATGAAATAAAGAAATTACAGGATAAGAGTTGGAGCAGTTCTGGAATTGAAAAGAAAGGAAACTGAATTTGTATTTAATGGGGTTTGTTTTTTTGGGTGCATATGAAGCGAAATCTTTGGCAAATCCATTTGGTTCCATGTGCCAATCTCACTCCCTGAATTGATGTGTGGATTCACCACTATTTTGACATGAAATCGACCAGATTTCCCCCCAAATTCAAGGGTCGTAACTTGAAAGTCTTTATGTGTGGAAGGTTTTGCATGAGTCGAGATGAGACGATGTAACGAGAAGAATCCTAAAAACTTCGATGAAGAATATGACAGAAGTATTTGAACTGATGTTGTTATCGTAATAAAAAATCTATAATTAATCTATCGATATAAAATTTAAAACACCATGAAAATTTAAGGAGAAAGAAAAGTCAGCTAAATCAAATTTACTCAAATACAAAACTCATATGAATCATAATTATGTAACAGGGGATAGTATTCTCGATAGGTCCGACCTAGCAAGGCCGTTACATATACCAAATTAAACCACTTGAAAATGGAAAAAGTGCCCCACTTGTTATAGCAACATCACCTTCACTTATAGTGTCCTTCGAATCTCCGAATCCGATTAAACAATTGCCCATGATATCCAAATTGTATCATTGAAGAGACATAAATCTGATTCTTGATGGTGGTGTGTGTTGGGAACATATAACCACAAGCTCCACGACAACTGAGGTTGGTGTTATGTTAAAATGCTAGTGGTCTCAAAATCTTTTCGGTCACTATAAGTGAAGGTGTGATGATAGAAAAATAGGTGGGACTTTTATATAGGAGCTTCAACACCTAGTCATTTACCATGTGGATTTACCTCTGTCCATAAATAATGTACTCCAACGTCAATATATATTCTTAATTCAAACTATCATTTCATGATATATTATTACATAGGATATCATGATATGTCATTTTAGATTTAAAAATCAACATTAATAATTATAAAAAAAATTCATATTTTCTTTTTTATAATTCATAGATATTATTAAGGGTTTAGGGAATATGATACTAGTATTATGTGTTGTTAGAAATTAATGATAGTGAAGATTAAATGATTGGAGAATTTAAAAAACAAAAAAAATTTCTAAAAAATTTTCATTGTTGGATGTGCCCCAACAACACATAATTTGTATATTGTTAACAACAAATTCCTTTTTTCGTATTATTAAACCTTTCGTATATGTTATGACAAAAGAATATGTGTATGGGTATATTTTTGTTATTAGTGTTAATTAATGAGAGGAAATGATACGATTAAAAATATTTTACTATAAAAAGCCAAGAGTTTCTACCAAAAAGAAAAAAAAGCCAAAAGTTTTTATATCACATACTATGAAGATTTGAGCTGATTCATGATGTGATACGATTAATTTGATAACTATAATTATGTCAGTAAAAAAGAAAAAACAGAGTAAATATCATGATAACTTTTATAATATTATAGAAGAAATGTACATTAATATTTTTTACTCAAAAGAAATTTTATGTAAATATTTGACACTATCAAATATAAATGAAATTTTTAAATAATTTAGAAGTTATTTTGATAATATTCTTTTTACATTGATATTGTCACATGCACATGATTGTCTTGGATTAAAAAAGACAACTTTTCAAATTACAGTATTTAAAACTTCATTAGAAAAAAGAAAAAAAATTCATTCACTTTTTTTTGATATTTTTCGTCTATATATTTTATTTTATCAAGTTAGTTCATGGATTTAACCAACGATTGGATAAAAAGATGTAAAATTCGTTCTGTGATAAAAGGTATCTTGATTTTATAAAAATTTATAACAAAATTAAACGTAAAAGTGTCATGGATAGTATAAATTTTAAGAATCTATTAAATATTCTCTATAAAATCGAAATAATTTCAAACAAAATATATGATGATATATGCGTAGCTAACAAAATATTGATGAAATCAAGATAAATAATCTTATAAATAATTAATTTATGAATAATTAACACTTATAAGATTAAAAGATTTCCCGTGGTTTGCACAGATAATATATTAGTTTTGCTTATAATATTTCTTCGAGATATCGACCGATGCCCTGCCTTCTATGCCTGATTGGCTTCCAATTTTTTTTGGGCAATCATCTCTTCTAAAAGAAACAATAAATACAAAAGATGGATAAAAGTATTATGATGAATTGGGCAAAGTATCAAATTTTATTATGTGGATTTTTTCCATTTTTCAATTATATTTTAAATAAAAAATTTTAATTTTATAATAAAAATTAATTTTAGGATGAATTACCTAAACATACAAAACTTGAAAAAATATCAAAAAGATACACAAGGAATCTTAATTCAAAAAATATACAATTCATTCATCTCAGTTAAATCCCTAACCCTATTGTCATCTTCATCCCAATCCCTACCATCACCTAACCGCTGTCAGAATCTTCCTTGAAATCCGACCACCATCGTCGGAATCTAGGCTAGAATCCGACCACCCATCGCCGTCGTCGGAATCTGGTCGAATTTCGGCCACCGTCGTCAGAATCTGAAACGTCGTCGGAATCTTTGTCAGAATCTGGCCAAGTCGTTTAAATAAAATCAAAACAATGCACATGATCAAAAATGAAAATAGAGCGTCAATACAAAATGAAATAGAGCGCCAGTACAAAAATGAAACAAAATGCCAGTAAAAAATGAAACAAAGCGACAGTTCAAAAATGAAATAGAGCGTCAATACAAAATGAAACAGAGCGTCCCTACAAAAATCAAATAGAGCGTCAGCACAAAATAAAATAGAGCGCCAGTTTAAAAATGAAACAGAGCGTCAGTACAAAATGAAACAGAGTGTCAGTACAAAAATGAAAACAGAGCGTCGGTACAAAATGAAATAGAGCGTCAGTACAATATGAAACAGAGCGTCAGTACATAAATGCAATAGAGCGTCAGTATAAAAATGAAATAGAGCGTCTGTTCTGATGTTTTGTTTCAAAATAGAGTGCATGAACAAATAAAACGAAACGTATGTACAAAAAATGAAACAATAACATATGAAATATCAGGCAACCAAGTCATCTTGACAAACTTCTTGAGACAGTTAAGTTGTTGGGCATTTTAAACTTTCACGGTATGCAAAATACTACATGGACAAAAATGAAATCCACAATTTCACCAGACTTCAAGACTGATGTAGCACCCATCATAATCGATTGCGAACCAACAATGTGATAGATTTCTTTTCTAAAGTATATCATGAATCTGTATGAAACCCCTCACACTAACTCATCAATCAACCAAGCAATGCATATCACTAGACAGTGTCACATAATCAAATCGCATCATTCAATCGACTGATGTAGCACCCATCATAATCGATTGCGAACCAACAATGTGATAGATTTCTTTTCTAAAGTATATCATGAATC
>JAOVYX010015322.1:15646-28364 GCA_035668315.1 Drosera spatulata
TGTATGAAACCCCTCACTCTAACTCATCAATCAACCCAAGCAATGCATATCACTAGACAGTGTCACATAATCAAATCGCATCATTCAATCGACCACAACTCTAGTCAAAACCTAAAATGGGTATTCTCTGTATGTGGCGACATCCCGATCAAAAGTCTCATCATGTAATACCTAACACCAAAACACAGATCCAAATACGATCCATCACTTAAACCCTCAATCCAATACAAAACCTAAACAAACCAATCCTAATCTCAATCCCTCATCCGTTTGATAACAGATCATCATAGAGTCTCATCCTTACATTCGGTCGTCAACCTTGATTTGATCCCTGAAGACGATGGCATGAGAAATGGCTTCGATCAATAGACGTTGGAGGAGGAGATTGTTATAGCGGGGCAGCATCGACGGCGGGAGGCCGGAGTGCAGTGGTCGGAGGATGGCGCCGTGGTCGGAGGATATGAGGAGATGATCGAATTGGAGAATGAGGATGAGAAGGATGATTGCGATGGCGGGACATGGCGACGATGACACGGTGAGAATGGTAGTGAGGAGGCGAGGATTGAGGAGAAGGAGGAAGAGAGAGAAAAGGAGAAAGTAGATGAAATTATATGTATGTGAAATTTTGTTTTCGTATGTATGTTTTTGTGAATAGTTTTGAATTTTTATATGTTTTGGTCATTTGTTCTTAATTTTAAGTTTCAAATCTATTCTGTAAAATATTTAATGTCTTGATTGTATTCTATAAATTTAGAGTCCCCAATTTTATACTATGAGCATATAATATCTTATGTGACTTAACTTTTAATACAAATAAAATCGACATATATTGTAATGGAACGTTAGTTATGCATCTCAATGCTTAAGATTTGATCTTGAGATCAAACAGTAATTATTGGAATGACTTACTCAAAACCCGCAACTCAAATAGTCATGATATTTCGTTTTTTGATGTATAATAATCACTTGCTATTATGAATGTTCTTGTTTGTATCAATTTTTTTGTCGATTAATTGATAATCTATCTGATCATGGATGATTTGCTCCATCCTTCGGACCGATTGGGCATTTCAGAGAATTAGGGTTACAATTGAACTCTAAGGATCGAAATCAGAAAAGAAAATTGAAAATCGAATTAGGACTAAATTTAGGGATTTAAGGGAAACCGAACATGTGTACTTAGTTTCTCACTTTTCCAAACTTATGTACTTAGTTTTAATTCTTTTCTTTGGTTTTTTTTTTTTTTTGGTAAGAATTGATTTTGTTAAAAGGAGAATACATTTGGAACTTAACATTAATTTATAGTATAAAATTGAAACTTTTTATTTCATTGAATATAATTGAGAAATCGAAAAATTTAAAGAATAAAATTGAATATTTTACAGATGAATTGTACTTTTAGATATTTCTTTTTGATTTCATAATCTAATTTGCTTTGCGTTCTTAATGGACTGCAACCACACCAAACTGATACTTCCAAAGCAGGTTTGCAAATTAGCACGATAAGTTGGGATAGCGGGCTCGACTCATCTTTGATTCTTTAAAAACTTTTTCAAACTCGGTCTAAATGAAAGAAAGAAAAAAAATATAATCCCGTCAAATATAAGGTATGAGATCTATTTTTTTTTATAGATTTTTTATATATATGGATAAAAATTTATATAACGACACTGCTGCTGAGGAAGAACACAACTATAAAAAAAAACGATGTACGCAGATTTTATCCAATTTTGTTTTCATTGCCCTCAAGTTTAGAGACAAAATGACGGTTTATCATTAAATCAATTCTACTTGACAAACTCGATTCAAATGAATTATATATAAATAAAATATTAAATTGATTTAAATAAATAAACGAACTAAAGCAAAAATCCTCCTCACACTCAAACACGACTTCCCGAGCTCGAGCTGTAAACGCCTTCTAACAATTATGGGTAAGATTCTATAACCATGCCGAACATGGATAACCCTTGTTGAGACTCATTCGGCTCGTTACAATCCCTAGATAAATATTCATAGAGAGATTCGTACCATTTTCCAAATACAGAAAAGGGAAAGTCAAGAAGTGTGATTAGATTCGTAGCCTCTGTCGCTTGCTTTTAGAAAGAACCATCAGAGTCAATCAACCGATTCATCTTTCCCCTTTTCTTCGTCACAGTTTCTAAACCAAGAACACAACCCACATAAACAGGGGAAAAAACCCCTGTTTTACACAGTTTGCAGACCCACAGTTTTGAGAGGAAGACGACGAATAAGAGGAGAAAGGTTTGATTTGTAGATCTTTATGTCACCCAACTGTTGAATTCTTTTAATTTTTTCGATCCAATTCGTTGCAGATTTCGTCTTTTTGCGTAATTACGATGTGATCGATTTGTGTATCTGATTTGTTGTGACGAGTTGTGTGATCAATGGTTGGAGATTTTCAATATGCTTGCTGGGTTTGTTGATTTTCGATGTTTTGGGTGTGCCCTTTTGGCTATTTTTGTCTGATCTTTGCGTGGTATACTATACTTCAATTGATTAATCAAGGAAACAGAACTTTTCTTTGATTTCTAGGGTTTCAGTGGATGAATTCAATTTGGGAGATCGGATTTTGTCTTTTGGACGTTGTCAAGTGTGATTTGGGTATTGTTGTTCTATTGTGTTGCCTGAGGACAAGGAAAATTATAAGTCGAGACTGATTCTTAGTGTGAGGTCCAAAATCTGATCTATCGACTCCAATGGAATTGATTTTCGTACCAAATCCTGTCATCACAACACTTGAAGGCAGATTATGGCGATATCTGAGTCGAATCGGGCAGGAGAAGCAAGGTTTTCTATCCCTTTGCATTGGTGATATGGGCTACCAAATGTAGTTTCTCTTGCGATTGGGATCAGATTGCATTGTTTTTTCCTTCGTTCAATTTTCAATTTAGTGATTGAGTGATGACAAATTGAGGTTGGTTCTTGGTGGGTTACCATTCGATTCCCTTCCTGAACCCATTGGAAGTCAATTTTCCATCCCAAGCTTGATATCATATCAGTGAGGCAGAGTCTGGCGATTTTGGGGTGAAGCATAGTTACTTTGTTCTGTGACCCCTTTGATTCCACAAGCCAAGAGGTCCATTAAATCGATACTACAACCAGCTTTCCATAGTCCATATGCTAGATCGTGTGCAAGCTGACGGTTGCTTTTGCGATTTGAGCTGGACAATGTATTTTTTGCTTTTGGAATCATGCCATGCTATGTTCATCTCCGTCCCTTATGCTTTGTTGAGCGATTGCATTTGAGTGAACTGTGATCATATAGCTTTATGAATGCTTAAAATCTGTGAACTTTATGGAAGTAATATTGACCCAAAGTTCATACTCATCTATATCTTTCTAATTTGCATTACAGATAAGGAAGCGGCTTTGAGATTTTTTAACTTAAATTTATTTTGATGTTTCATTCTAGTGATTGCTAAAACTTCAAAGTTGGAAAATAAATGGCTGTTGCCAAGATACTGTTCTGCATAATTGTCTGAGCTCGTGAAGCTCTTGAGCCGGCCATCTCAGCTTACTCTCGTCTTATTTTTTCTGCAGCAGGATAATTAGCTAATCACGTCGCAGTTCCTTTTAAGAAACACTAGACTGTTAGAATGAGTCTTGCATGTCTTGTGTGCCATAGCGTGGAGAGTCCATCACACTCATTCAGAAGCTACTCTGTGTCAAGTTCAGAAAACGAGGGGAAGTGCTCTGCAGTCGCGAACTGCTTGAACAGGAAAGTTATTGCTCCAACATGTCGAGGTACCTCCTCAGTCATGTCAACTTCCAAAGTGACACCACAACCAGGAATCACAGACCAAGCAGGAATTACAGGCGCCCCAAGGCTTGTTAGGAGCTGTGCTGTACGAAGGGACCAAGTTAGAAACTGGAACTTTGATGTGGTCGAGATAGGAAACTAGTTGTGCTAGTAATAGAGCGAGAATCGCTGGTTCTCTTTCCACTGCCTTTTCTTGTTTGTATTAGTTTTGAGGTGCCACGGTACTCCACGCTTCCATGCTCGAAGGAGTTGGTGAGTTGCTGTGGCAAAGGTGACTGTTAAACTTTGAAGCATCGTCAATATATGTTTCCGCTAGTGATGGCTCCCCTCTGTGTTATGTCACCTATACTGCTGTGATACCGGCGCAATAATAATGCAACAAGGTTTTATCCCATTACATGGGATCGGTTGTATGAATGAAAATACTCGATTCTAGTCTCGACTGATGGTGTTCTAGTTGGCTGATTCATGCGGGTGTATGAAAAATGAGCTATGCTTGTTCTATGCTCCTTGCTCCTTGCTCCTAACTGGCGGTGTGGCAATACAGTGGAATATCACTGCCTTGTTTATTACAGGAGCAAAAATGACCCTGGCATGGTCACTACTGATAGTCTGCTCCTTTCATTCTCAAAATCTTCAGCAAGGTCCAGTTAATCTTGAGATTTTCTGGGAAAAATTATTTCATGATGTTCTGAAGAGATGTCGACCCTCCTCACATGACCGAATCAAATGTTTATTATTGTGTCAACCAGTTTGAGTCCTTTCATCCCAAAATTTCCCTCTTTCTCCTACTCAAACTGGCAATATGTATTCAAGAAATCAGTAGCGGTGTTGGAGGATTGGTTTTACCATTATTGATAGTCAAGTATCAAAAACATCTCCTATCAATCGTACACCAACAAATCTTCATTACGCTCTCTCTCTCATCTCATATCATAGACAACATCAACACATTATAAACTATCGAGCTATATTTTACGTAAACTTGTAATACGACATCGAAAGTTCGGACTCTGGTATGCACGAGCCCAATTTGCATCTTGTTTTCACTTGCCTTCACCACCTACTCTCTCTTCATTCTCGAGAGGGATCTGTTTCATCACATGCAAGATCCAAAAATGCGAATGTTGAAGAACACAACGACAAATCACAAACTCACATCATCATCGACATCAAAATGCTCAATCTCATCACTCTTCCTCACAATCTGTCTCCTCCTAACCCTCTCAATCACCCTTTTCATCCTCCTCACACCACCCCCTCAATCCAATTCCCTTCCCATCCCCAAAATCACACTCAAAGTCTTCGTTTTCGAACTACCCAGATCGCTCAATTACGGCCTCTTGGACCAATACTGGGCTTCAAAGCCCGATTCTCGGATACCCAATGATCCGGATCACGAATCGGGCACGACCCATTTGCCCAAAACCCTAGCTTTTGGAGGATACCCTGAGAATCCATTGATTAAACAGTACAGCGCTGAGTATTGGATCTTGGGGGATTTGATGACGGATGAGGAATTGAGAACTGGGTCGGTTGCAAAAAGGGTTTTTGATGTGAGGGAGGCTGATGTGGTGTTTGTGCCCTTTTTTGCTACTTTGAGTGCTGAGATGCAGTTGGGTTTTGATAGAGGGATGTTTAGGAAGAAGGTTGCTGGGAATGCGGATTATGTGAGGCAGAGGGAAGTTGTTGATCTTGTGATGAAGAGTGAGGCTTGGATTAGGTCTGGTGGGCGCGATCATGTCTTTGTTTTGACTGGTATGGGTTCAAGATCTTGTTTGAATATGTGTTCAATATGTGATCTTCCGTTGTCCGATGATGAAACTTTGACATCATGATTAGAATGAACCTTTCGTTTGATGTGTGCGAACAGCGATAATGTGATGGTGCTTGAAGTTTTTATCTAGGTGGATGTAATTGTTTGGACTATTAGATAGTAGCTGATATTGATTTGTTCTATGTTAGTATCAATTTTCATTAGTGTTGGTTGATGGTGCTAAGCATGATGAAGATAGTAAGAACTACAAGAAAACTTTAGCAGATGACTGTTAGTTTGTTCTTTACTTTATTCCAAGTTACTATCTTGTGTTTAAGAACGTACTGAATTGAACGGAAGTAACTTGTTTGGGGTCTGTAAAAAAAAAAAACTTATGACTGTAAAAGGAAATTATGCCAAAGACCTTTGACAGCTTATGATGTAGTGTCTGGATTCTCAGGTTTTGTTAAATCCTGGGGCATTATTTGACAGACCCTGTTGCAATGTGGCATGTTAAGAATGAGATAGCCCCTGCTGTGCTCCTAGTCGTGGATTTTGGTGGATGGCAGAGACTTGACTCGAAATCTTCTAATGGTAGCTCACCGGAGAGGATTCAGCACACCCAAGTTTCACTGCTCAAGGACGTGATCGTTCCATACACCCATCTGCTCCCTAGACTGGACTTGTCAGAAAACAAGGCACGGCCAACACTTCTTTATTTCAAAGGGGCTAAGCATAGGAACGGAGTGAGGATTCTGTCATATGGCATCATTATCTTGAATAATCCAATATCCGAAGTTTTCCTAATAGATTTTACATTTTCAGGGAGGCATGATCAGGGAAAAGTTGTGGGACTTATTGGTGGATGAATCTGGAGTTATAATGGAGGAAGGCTTTCCTAATGCAACTGGAAAGGAACAGTCCATCAAAGGGATGAGAACGTCCCAATTTTGCTTGCATCCTGCTGGAGACACCCCGACCTCATGTCGGCTTTTTGATGCCATCCAAAGCCTTTGCATCCCTGTAATCATCAGTGACCATATAGAACTGCCTTTTGAAGGGATGATTGATTACTTGGAGTTCTCAGTTTTTGTGTCGGTTAATGATGTATTGCAACCAAAGTGGCTTGTCAATCATCTAAAAAGCTTCTCGGAGAATCAGAAGGAAGAATATCGACGAAAGATGGCACGAGTTCAGCGTGTGTTTCAGTATGATAATGGACATCCGGGTGGGATTGGACCAGTCCCGTCGGATGGCGTGGTAAATCACATCTGGATGAAGGTTCATCAGAAACTGCCGATGATCAAGGAAAGTATCCTTCGTGATAGAAGGAAACCACCCGGGGTCTCAATACCACTTCGTTGTCAATGCACATGATTCACTTCTGTTTTACGTGGTCATGGTTCTGTAATTTCTAGGGTCCTCACGTCTTATTCTACTTCGTTTCTTAAACTGTTATCTGGACCAGTCCTTACGCCAGAATTATACGTTCATTATCCCAAGAGTGATGTTGTGATTCACCTCTGTTACATCTCTGCCTGAATTTTCCTTTGAAACCTTGCACACCAAAGAGTTGGATGTTCTTGATGATGCAGCTGAAGCGGTCACCAAAACTTCATGACATACACCAGCTCATATCACCTTCATTTCGACCCTTGACTTCGTCGGTTCTCGTATTTGTTAGTCTCGCATTATGCGAAGAATCATGTTGAGCTTAACATGCTCATGTAATAGAATGTAAGTGATGTGCAGCTGGATCACTCCGATTCTCCAACTAGAATCCCCATGACGCTGTGCTAGGCCGCGCGTTTGTGATTTTGAAGTTTTAAATATATTATAATTTCAGAACTAAATAGCGGAAGGCGCCCGTGGCCTAATGGATAAGGCGTCTGACTTCTAATCAGGCGATTGTGGGTTCGAGTCCCACCGGGCGTGTCTTTTCATTTTTGAGCCCCCATCAGGCGCCACCTTTTTCCATCATAGGCTGGGTTTTTTTGGCATTTTTCTTTTGATAAACGCCCACACTGGACCCTACTGAAATTTAGCCCGCATATATTGAGCTTTGTAAGTTGAAACCCAGTGCATGTAATTTGTTTTGAAACCTTACTTACATATGACGAGGAAAATAACATATAATTTCCTAAATTTTTGATTTTTTGTGCATAATCTTTTTTTTATTTTGAAAATAAACGCACGGTTCTTTTTGAGCAGGGGTTTTCCGTAAAAAAAAAATATATATCATGCATAAAAAATCAAGATTTTTTTAAAATTTAAAAAATTAAGTGATTATTTTTATAGTTTCGAAGAATAAAATGCTACCGAATAATAGTTAAGGGGGATTAAATGTTCTTTTCCTTACGTATCACTAATGTTTGTTATGATTTCATTTTTCTTAGACATATATTTGTGGGTTATCTGTAATTTATTCGCATATTTGATAGAAATGATTTTTTGATATAATATCAGAGTCAAATAGTGGCAGGAACAACACATTAGACTTATCAGTTTCGTTACATTTATCGTGCAACACGACATCGAACCATTTTATCTTCCATATCATCAGTAGTGTAGAAATATTCACACAAACCAATCATAAAACCACGACTTTATGCAACTATCTTTATCAAAGTGATTGTCACTGCCTTTTTCAACTCAAAAAAGGGAGAAGAAACAGAATTGCGGCTGATGAAGAAAAGCACAACAGCCTCACAGACTCTCGCCGTCATGACACAGAGGCTTACAGGTTCAGCCGCAGGCTCAGACGCAGCCACCGTTATCAAATAAAGTCACATGCCTACAAATTATCAATTGATTATCCAGTAGTACATTTTGCTGAATAGGAAACCAGGTGGTCCCAAAAGTGCCTAATTCAATAACCTTGGAGCAAGTCCAAGGAAGATAGACATTGTTATTTATTGATAGCTATAATTTGATAATGAATAATATAAAAGTATTTAAATTTAGTTTTGATTGTCTAATGGATTAATGTCAAATTTTAGTTTTGATGTTCAAATTGTGTTGTTATACAGATTATTGTCCAATTGGTCCTAATATTTTTTTCACTTTTTCTCAAAAAGATGTTGATGTGGTATATTTATCATTGTTATTTTTATTGTCAAATTTGACAATAAAAATAACCAAAACTAAATTTTAGCTATAAAATATTATATATTGAAATACAAAAAAGATGATCAATAGTCATAATATGGATTTGGCTGCCTTTTCCACTAAACTTGCTCTTAGCAGGGCTAATTGGCTCTTGAGTGGCCCATTTGGTTCGGATCGGTGAACCAAAAATTGGGTAGATTCATTGTTCCGTTAAGATTGACATGATATCGTAACAGCCATGATATCAAATTGAATCATAAGTTTGAATCTGATGATGTAATATTTGGTTTGCTGTGGATCAATGTATGTATGTGTTGATTGAAGTTCCGGTCTAAAGGATTGTGGAGCCCTAAATGTGCACGACCACTTCCATGATATTTTGGTTCACAAGTCATTATGAAGCAAGAGATAACACAA
Source organism: Drosera spatulata (assembly GCA_035668315.1). NCBI lineage: Eukaryota > Viridiplantae > Streptophyta > Magnoliopsida > Caryophyllales > Droseraceae > Drosera > Drosera spatulata. Next base: position 24,712 of record JAOVYX010015322.1, read on the forward strand.
TAGTCTCTTGGAAGTTAGGTGATGGGTCCAAAATTTTGACCCTTTTGAAAAAGACCTATAGATTTATTAGAAATATACCACAATTACTTCAAGTATGTGAAGTATGAATACATTGAACTTAATGCATAGGGATTAGGGAATCCTTGGTTTAGGGGAATCCTCCTCATTATGGGGAATAAAATGGGGGAATTTAGTCGGCTAAAAGGAGCATCTATTTATGCTATATAGTGGGAAAGGAGAACTTTTATGGTGGAATTTTGTAAAGATGAGCCACAAAGGTGAACCCCTAGTAAGTAGCCATTGTTGCAGGGTCTTGGAGGATTGAGACACGCATTTTTAATATAAAGCACTTTACTCGTTTGATATAGGATTACAATAGGTGTCATTTCTCTTATCACTTGATTGAAAAAAAGATTATTTATTATTTAGTCAACTTTTTTTTAATAAAAAACACGATATTTTTTAATGAGTTGAATTACATACATTTATCAATTATCTTACTTACCCTAAAATATTTCTTGGTATACTCACAACTTATTTAGGAATGCATTCAACTTTGTGAAATAATTCCAACAAATTCTCCTTTGGTCATTGATAGTTCAAAAAGCATAGAGCCATAGCCATAGCCATAGCCATAGCCATAGCCTTATAATTCTAATTTAGCTCTATGTTCATTTAATACTCATAATCTCACATAATCTCATTGAGTGTGAAAACAAAAGGTGTTTCTTAGGTAGTCCCACTATATCCCCAATTTAATTCATAGAGGTGAAATGTGTATTAATATTTGGGTCGACAAATTGGTAGGAATAGGCATATCAGAAATCCCCTCCACTTCTTTCCATCTCCCTGCGTGGTTGTACATATTTCCACCATTTGCGATTGTTTTTCTCGAGAATTATCCACGTATATGATGCTGGATAATATCTAATGAACATTAATATGGTAAGAGCTTACAAAAATATTTTTGTGAATGAATTGCATTCTGGAGAAGTACTATACCAATGAGATTAAGAGATCCTCTTAAACGAGACTGTAAGAATGATGATAAGTTATCGCGACTCATGTGTGAGAGATGCAGATCCTTGAAATTAGGACATCTAATCCACTTGAATGGTTTTGGTAAAGATATTGTGTGTGGCTTTCGTTTCATTGCCCATTTAATGCCCCAAAGCCTAAAAAACTGGCCCATATTGACCTCGCTGGATTGGATAGTTGCTCGGCCCAATTAGCATCAAAAAATGGGAATTCATGATAGGAGTATGTTCGGAAACAAAAAAGAAATGTTCGAAGACACTGTTTGCCTAATTGAGATAAGATTATATATATTTAGTTTTTTCAGATTCTGTTAATTGACGTGATTATTCGACTTGTTGTTGTTACATGATAGGAGTATGTAGTTGTAATGGAAGAATTATTGGCTCAATGATAATCGATCAGAGATCAGAGATTTAACACCCTCTTATATTTGATGAATTATTGGCAATATAAAAAGCTAAGTTGAATATAAGTTGATCGTGGTTGTTTCCTTATGCTCTATGTATACATCGTTAAGGATGAAAAGTTCAAAAACTTCGTAGTCTACATCAATGGGATGATTATTATATCTAGAAATCAAGTGAAATGAGTAAGTCACATGTTTAGGCTCCTCCTAATCATGTCCTCACCTCAATTCTTGACGCTGCCTAAAAGCTTTGATTAATTAGGCGAAAAAACAAAGGACCATGTAGGGACAGACTGGGAAGAAAGTGATTCACAAACCAAGCATCAAAGAAGAAGAAAAGAAAAAAAAAATTAAAAAAATTGAACCCCATTTTGCACGTACGTGCATAAATATAACTTCATCGCCCACCTACACAAAAGCTGACACTTTGGTCCACTCCACCTCACAATTTGTATTTTAAAGGCTGTGGTTTGGTGTACACTTATAACCAATATATCAATGAAAAATTTGAAGGGAACTAAGTTTTGAACAACTTTGTTGATTGTACTTGTTGCTTTTCCATTATTCCCTCCTCGCAACTCGTATTAATCGAAATGCTGAACTATAATTCTACTTGCCGACATCGATTGGCTAACCAAATACTCAATACTTTCAATGTGTAATGCTTGCTCATTTGTTCCGATCAAATGCGTTTCTTGTACAAAGATCCGTCCATGAAACACTGTAGATTATATATAGATGGAACACATGTATGACAACGATATAACGAACGAACGACAATGTGTATTGGAGGAGGAAACATTAGTCAAGATTATGAAAATAATTCACAACTTTACTTAAATGAAGTGTGGAATTAGTAACAACTGATCTGAAAAGGTTTGGCAACCCTGGTATGACGGCTCCTTAAATTACTTAACATGATTATTTTTCTCCCTCAAAAAAATACGAGACAGAGTAGTCTTTGTTCTCTCTTTTGCTGGCTCTGTCTCAAAATATTAGCAGCGGTTAACTGTTCAAAGTCCAATAATTCAACATTTTTAACCCGCTTTTTAAATGCTCTCATGAATATGATCAAAGTGATTTTGCCCCTTTTTATCAAGACAACATAATCACATCCTTGCTTAATCTCCTAACTTAATTCCCATCCTAATTGTGATGATCCATCACACTAGCCACAGCTGTATTTCATAGATCTAGCAATCGATCGAGAAGCGATTCCTCTGTAACAACTATATACATTGCACTCATACATCTTCGGCCCGAGAATTCCAGAGATATATGATAAGTTGTTTCATTTTGAGATCAGGAGAATGTTTTAAGCTATGTATAAGACACACGACTATGTAAAGCAAACCATTATTCCGTGATGCAAATAAAGACACGATCGTTAAGCATAGAACATGCAAGCGGTTACTGACATGTTATAAGGTGAGGCATGGAATTAAATGGAAAGCCACATAAGGAACCACTTTGATATGCCAAATATATACAAAGCAAAACCAGCCTAGCCAATGTACCAAATTTCACTCCATAGTCACAATCTTTACCTTATATAACTAAGCAGCTCATAACAAGTTCATTTGCTTGTACTTTCATTTACCTCAGAGATGTCTCTCTGTGCCAGCTAGGTTCTCTTTTTTTACCACTTAAATTTTCATTATTTTTCTTATCAACGATCCATCATAAACTCATTATCAAAGAAAAAGGAAAGATATCGAGCACCTGAAACATGATCTCCATTACATGTAATATTCCCGTAGATACGTTATGTATGATGTTCATCACAACTACTATTCGTTCCATGATAACATCACCATGTGAAGTGAGAAGAAGTTTGGCCCATCGAGGAATCAACAACGCAATCAAAGATGATACAACATGTAAGTTCCTAAAACATGTTCCTTCAGGCTGAGAAAACTACCTTTCGTTTCATAGCCTTGTCATGAACGGCTGAAACAGTGATAAGAAATTATTTTCTAAATCATGTAACCAAGAGTTCGATATTTTCTAAGATAACCAGAAAACTAACATTTCTTCTTTGAAACCAAGATTATGATAATTTAGGGCACCAATCTTGAATTGAGATGGAATGTACTATTCTTTTCGTTCCGCGAAAATGATAATATTTTGATTTGGATAATATATATATATATATATATATATATAAAGGCATCAACGTTACTATTATATGAGAAAATGAAATACAAAA
>JAOVYX010015323.1:0-28362 GCA_035668315.1 Drosera spatulata
ACAAGTTTTAACGTTATGAACGTAACGTTACGTCTCAAAACTTTGAAACGAGATTCGTTTCTTACTTTTAATTTATTCCAAAGAGAAAACGCATATTTTCGTTGCGTTTATTAATTTTCGAACTATTATTTGATCAAAAGTTTTATATTTATTTAATCGTAATTTTCTGGGAGTTTACAACTGCTGAGGCCAATACTTGCTATAAAATATTTTATAGCGCAGATTTAGTGCCATAATGCAACTTGAGATGCTGCAAATTTACCAGTATATTAACACTAATTCTGTTTAACCTCCATGGTTTGGAACTTCATTTGCTTTTTGATGTGCAATCCTGGTTTCGTTGAGTCATCAATGTAGTCTGAACACTGACGCAGTTAATAGTCCAGACCTGGAAAACTTACTTACTCCCTCCGTCCCATAATAATTGCAACAATACGTAGTAACTGCATTATTCATCACGCATTTTGATGTGTTTCTTTTTATTACTATTGATGAGGTTTGGAATTTCTTTCAGCCCAGGGTTATAGTTTAAAACTTAAACTATCTTTGATGTTTCACGTTCATTTGTAAGAAAACATTGTTTGATCGTCCGACAGATCGTTTGTAACATGACTTACTTTTTCGCTTTTGTGTCCATTTGATGCAATTAACATGGGACGGAGGTAGTACATTATATATGTCATCTGGCCATACTTTCTTCTAAAGATGTATTCCAGCAATGTCCTCCGTGTGAATTTGTCACACTACCTTTAGATTCCGCTTACTTCCTTTAGTGTACTACTTACCCCTGACAAGAATTCATGTTGTTTAGGTCTTACCACAGTGTGTGTTATAAATGTAGTTTATGTAACTCACTGTTGTATATTCATATCAGAGGAGGAGAGGGCAGCGAAACAGTCAGAGCTTAATCTTTTAATGGATGAAGTTGAAAGGGCTCAAAGTCGACTTCTAAGTTTGGAGAGGGAGAAGGTAATTGAGTGCTTGGTTACTTGGTTTCTATTAAGATACTAATATTATTGTGGGTCTTCTAATATGACGTAAGCTTTTTTCATGTTTCGTTTTCTTTTTCTTTTTCTGTTTCTTTCTTTCGTTTTTTTTTCTATTTGTCTTTTTTTCTTTTCTTTTCCTTTTTTTTTTTTTTTGGAAAGGCAACTTAAGCTTTTTAATAGAGTTGGTTTTCAGTATGGTAATAATGGTACCAAAAAGCGTATTACATGTTGTCACAAATTCAACTCGTGCAATCCACATCTATATATCTATATATCTTTGTCTATATATCTTTATATCGATACATCTATGATATGAATTTTGAGATCCATCCCATGATATGCCATGATTTGCTATCCTATGGTATGTCATGGTTTGCCATGATATGTCATTTTATATCAATATCAATCAATTATTTAATTGCGACTAAGGGGTTCAATGGTAATTTCACTTTTAATATATTTAATGACCAACATCAATAATTATGAAAAAAGAAAAGAAGTTCATATTTCCTCTTTTGTAGTTCATAGATATTATTATACCTTTTATATATGTATAGATATTTTTGTTGTTAGTGTTGGGAAAAAATGATACGATTGAAAATATTTTACTACAAATAGCCAAGAATTTCTGCCAAAAAGAAAAAAAAACACCAAAAGTTTTTATATCACTCATTTAAAAACTTGATCTGATTCATGTATTAATACGATTAATTTGATGCTAGTTGAGAGTATCGTAATAAATTTTATACAGATTATGTTATAGAAGATATGTATATTTATATTGTTTACCCAAAAGAAATTTTACGAAATATTATCAAACATAAATGAAATACCTAAATAATTTATAAGTTAATTTTAGAATATTCTTTTTACATTGACATTGTCTCATGCATATGATTAACCTTTGATAAAAAAAATGTCAATGTTTCACTTTACAGTAGTATTTAATACTTCATTAAAAAGAAAAAGAAGGGAAAAAAATCATTCATTTTTTCGATATTTTCGTCTATACATTTCGTTTCATCAAGTTAGTTCGTCGATTTGATCATCGATCGAATGGAATGTGTTATTGGTTCTATGATAAAAGTTATCCTTGGTCCTACATGAAAATTTTTACAACAAAATTAAACGTAAAAGTATAACGGATTGTATATATTTCGAGAATCCATTAAATATTATATGCAAAGTCGAAACAATTTCAGAAACATCCAACATGATATATACGTAACCAACAAAATGTTGACGATATCAAGATAAATATTTCTAATAAACAATCAATTAATGAATAATTAGTCACTTATAAAATTAGGTCATTCCTCACCCATCGCGCGGGTGACACACTAGTTGTATTTAATTGGCATTAGTATGTCGTGTGCTGGTATATTGTCGACACTTCTGACCTATGAATGTTATTCGTGTGAGTGGACTATTGAGATATTTTTAATATTATGGGTCTTCTATCAATTTCTGAACTTTTGTTGACGGTAAACAAGGTTGTCTAGATTTTTTGTTTCTGAAATAGAGGTACAATGTAACTTTGTGTGATTTGGAACACAAGTTCACTTTTCCTAGTTTGGTTGTTGGCTGCCATATTTTTTAGAGGCATGTTCCTGATTTATCTAATTTGTCATTGCTAACTAGCAGAAGGTGTCACTGCTCTGTTTCGAACCTGCTGCTTGATGAACATACATTGTTTTGCCTTCTTGTTGCCTTCCAGGAAAAGCTTGTACCATTACTGCGTTAGTCTTTACTATGGATTTCATCCGTGTTGTCTAAAGTAAATGGAATACATCTGAATAGTTTTCTGGATATACTCTGTCAGGGACTCCTACGTTCTCAGTTACAGACTGCTGATGAGGAGAGTGAGAAGAAAAAAAGGTGATGTGATGTATGACCAGAATCATTCACTTACCAATTCGCTTGCTTTGCACTTTCCATGCATGAAATGCTGAATTCTATGCGCATCATGTAATGTAATTATCTTTAACCGACCACATTCTGCATTTAAGAAAACTAGTTTTGTTCCGATTAGTAACAGTGATGCACTGTTTATTGTCTTCTAACTCGCTGCTGTATTGGAACTTCTTGTGCGTAGCATGCAAATTGTTGTGCAGCAAACTAGTCTCTGTTAGTCAATGTGTATAGTCTGATTGGTTGGTAATTTTTTCTCTGGCTGCGTTGATGGGAACTGGGGAACAAGATGATTTCAATCCAATCATATTTCTTAGAAGACCAATGTTAGAACTTAGGTTTTTTGTCATGATCTGTTTACTCTAGATAAATGCAGCTGAAGTTGATCTAGGTGGGCTCGACTTTTCCTGTGCAATGAAGTCCCTTGACCCTTTTTTGCTTCGGCATATCTATTTTTTTTGTTTTGCTCTAGCTATACGCGAGAGAAGAAATTTTTCGTGCTCGAGGTGATTGTTTTTTGTTGATGTTTAACTAGAATGTATCACTTCATATGAGGAGCCACTTGTTACGAAATAAAATAAGAGATGAGAATAGGATGTTATTATTATTGATGAAGACATACTTTGTATTTATAGAGTAGTCAAATACTCCCTTCGTCCCGTTTTAATTGCAACCGTTTGACGCGACACGCAATTTTATGTGTTGAATTTTTATGGATTTTGGTAAAGAAAGAGTTTTTTAAGTGGTACTGGGGTTTATGAGAGACAATAAGAGAGAAGGAGGAAGAAGTTGGTGAGGTAGTTTGATTATATTAATATAAATTAATTATCAAATAAGAAAATAATAAAAGTGTTGAAAATAAATTAGGACTGACAAAAAATGAAAGTGTTGCAAATAAATTGGACGGAGGGAGTATAAGGAATGATTACAATAGGAAATAATATAACTAGGAAACATCATATCTAAGCAACTTTTCTAAACTTGAAGTATCTTCTAAACTAGGAAATAATATAAGGAATGATTACAATAGGAAATAATATGTATTAGATCTCATAACATATATTAATATTCTAACACTCACTCTTAAATTGAAGTATCTTCAACTTGCATGAAGTGACAGATGTGCAGCAGACAGATAGTAATCGTATGATTTTGACAGCCAGATACATAGTGACCGAATAGTCTCGACAGTCAAACAGATAGACAAATAGTAACTGAATAGTCTCAACAAACACTGCATAGTCTCCACAGAGACAAATAATAACCGAATAATCTTGACAGGCAGACAAACAATACCAAATACCCTCGACAGGCAGATACACAAACAGTAACCGAATAGATCTAACATCTTCAAGAATAAAAAAAACGAGCATATTCTTTATTCGGTTGGTGACAAAATTTATCGCGCACTGACGACAGCGGAAGCAAAATAGATTAGATCAAATCAGGATCGACTGCTCTGCTATCATATTGTAAAATAAAATAAGAGAGGAGAATATGATGTTATATTATTGATGAAGACATACTCTATATTTATAAAATAGTCAAATACAAGATAAGGAAAGATTATCATAGAAAATAACATAACTAGGAAACATCATATCTAAGCAATTTTTCTAAACTAGGAAAGATAATATCTAGTAGATCTCATATCATATTTTAATATTCTAACACCACTTGTCTTAATAAAGGAGTTTTATAAAGTTTTTTCTTTTTTGTCAGTCAGGACACTTGGCAAATCCCGCACTTGAACCCTGAATATTTTTTGTTGTTTACATTTTCTTTTTATGAGCTTATGGGATGCAAAAGTTGTGCATGTAAAGCCTCTCTAAAATATGAACAGATAATTAATAAATAGTGGTTCATTTCAGAATGTTTCTGGTTGTGCATTTGTTGGGAGTCATTTGACAATTGTGTCGAACTTTGAGAATTTCAAATTTTCGTTGTGTTTTGATGGAAAGTCTATCCTATCGATGGTTGTTATTTTACCTGACTGCAGGAGTAGTTTTCAGATAACTATTAAATGAACTTATAGTGCTTAATTCTTTGTATGGTTGCAGTGACAGTCTGTATTCGGATAGTATGCTCGAGAATTCCTTGAGTGCCAAGGAGAAGATAATCTCAGAGTTGCATATGGAACTTCATAATATTGAATCCACCTTATCGAATGAAAGAAATCAGCACATTGATGAAATCAAGAAGTTGAAAGTACAACTGAGTGAAAAGGTAAGTGACACCACTTCTGTGAGTTTGAAAACGTAAAATCTACTTGTTTGACTTGGATTGTAGCTTTAATGGCTCAATGAGCATGCCATAAACTCCCCCTTTGGATTTAGCTCATCACATATTCTTCCGGAGTATATATTCAGGTAGAAAATATGTACATGACTATCTTGAGTCAGACAAAAATGGTTATTTGATGTAACTTGGGACATCCTTGTAGTCAGTTTTTTTTTTTTTTTTTAATATTTTGTGTTGCTCTCGATAAATCAATTTTGATTTTTAATCTTTGGAGAGCATGATTGGATTTAGCAGTACTGTGCTAATTTTTATGCTGAGTTTTGTTGGCACATCAATATTTTCAGGAGGTTGCACTTCGGGAAATGAAGGAGGAGTTGGAGGCTAGACCAACTCTGAAAGTAGTTGAAGATTTGCGCAAGAAAGTGAAAATTTTGCAGGTATTACTTTCATCTCATTTGTTTTAAGTTGCAACCTAACCGTGTAGGACTCAAATCCTGAGGTTAATCTGCTGCAAGAACCTTCTTCTTAGAAGTAGTTTGTCATTGGAGTCTTGTAAGATCTTGGTAATTCAGTTGGATGTATGAGTCCTATCTATCTCATTCAACTGTCCTGCCCTTCCTCTTTTTCTTTCTTTTTTCTTCATGTAAATGTATCTGCTTCCTAAGTTCAGCTGCTCCTCATCTATCAGGTTGTCTGACCATTGCTTCATTCTCTTTCATTTGTGTCTAGGCAGTAGGGTATAACTCAATCGAGGCTGAAGATTGGGATGCTGCTACAAGTGGTGAGGAGATGAGCAAACTGGAGTCCTTATTGCTCGATAAGAACAAGAAGATGGAGCATAAACTGACCCAATTGAAGGTATGTTGGCAATTGTTGTAGGCAAATATCAGGACTCATTCCTTTCTCTATGTAATTGTGCATTCAATGGAAGTTTCTTTCTTGAAACTTGACAGTTTTTGGAGACAGCATCCATTTGGTTTGATGTAATCTTTTCGTTTAGGTTGAACTTTCTGAGAAAACATCTTTGCTTGAAGCAGCAGAAAGCAATGTCTCTCAACTTTCAGCAAAGGTGGATGAACAACAAAAGTTAATACAGAGGCTTGAGGATGATATATCGAAGGTATTTGGTCACAACAGAAGTTGCCTCTTCAAAGTTGATATTTTCATTCTCCCTCTCCAGACAGTAATATGGTCAATATCCCCAAATTTCCAGAAATTGCAAGATTTTAGATATTTCTCTTTTCCATTGGCGACAAGATTTGGGGCAGAGTGTCCATAAACCCTTCTAGAAACTGTTACTTTTCCGAAATGTTATCATCCTAGTTGCTTGATTTTAATATCTATATTTTGTGTCAGCAGGGATATAGTTCGAAAGATAAAAGAGGTTCTTTATTTGATGACTGGGATCTTTCAGAGGCTGCTTCGGTCGAGCTATCTGAGGTATTCTCAATTCTTATTCTCAATTCTTGTAGTAACTTTAGTTCTCAATCATGTTTTTCCTGGGCAACTTATTAGCGCTGTGGCAACTCCTATATGCATCATATGTTGCACATCACTAACGTGACTTGGAACAACTGCATTCAACCCTGTGCATATCCAAGATACTATGTTAAGGACCGACACTATCTAGCATTAGTGGTAAGAAACAATGACATGATTTTGTGATTAGTGACAATGATGGAATGAAGTGCAGTGGTTTTGACATTGATTGGTGACACTACATTGTCGGGCAATTAGTTAATGATATTATGTTGATGTATGTCAATGGGTCATGGTAAGATCCAGGCACTAATGGAAGGGGAAAAGAAATACTAGGTGGGAAACAGATGTATGAGACTATGAGTTCTATCGTCTCACGTTATCACCAAATTTGGCTGCTCAATGTCCTAGATGATTTATATGCGTGGTCTGTGTGACTTTCAAAATCCTTCCAATATTTTGAGATTTATAGTTTACTCGACATCCTGCCGACCAGTCTGCAGATAACAAGCATATCTCTTCAGATCAGGACCAGAGCTCAATGCTTAAGGTTATCTGCAACCAAAGAGATCGTTTTAGGGCTCGATTGAGGGAGTCTGAAGAGGTATTTTCTTTTCATTCCCTAAAATATTCTGTATTTTTTCTCTGTTCTCTGGAATGACTACTTTTTATTTAAGATCCACTTGCCTTATGAGGCCGTGGCGTGGGTTACCTTTTCTGGGTTTCCTCTCCTAAAGGAATCATTGTAAGTTATGTTTACAGTTCACACTTCAAACTTTTTAAAAGCTTTGCAAATTTATCAGGAAGTGAGACTGCTGAAGGACAAAATTCGGGGGTTGACAGACGAGCTGGAGAAAACAAAGGCAGACAACATAAAGCTTTATGGAAAGATACGCTATGTTCAAGACTACAATATGGAGAAAGTAGTTTCGAGAGGGTCAAAAAAGGTGCCCTAGTAGATTGTACGTTTTTAATGTTTTTGTTGCTTCGGCTGTTCACTAATAAATTTTCTATCTTCAGCATGCTGAAGATTTGGAAAGTGGTTTCTCATCTGATGTTGAAACCAAGTACAAGAAGATGTATGAGGATGACATAAATCCCTTTGCTGCATTTTCTAAGAAGGTACCTCGTATCTCTTTTTATTTCCTGCTTTAACTTTCATGTGTCCCATGTTTTCTAATCAATTTCCTGTGGGATGCACAATTCAAGTCGAGTTCCTGGTGTTGTACAGGAAAGGGATCAAAGGTACAAGGAGCTGGGTCTTAGGGACCGACTCACGCTGACGAGTGGTCGCTTCCTGTTAGGAAACAAGTATGTTATTTTCCCATGGCTTATGCTACTTGGTTTCTATTCATTTCAGGTTCTGTTGCGTTCAGTGTGCGTAGAACAGTTGTGAAAAAATGGAGATTCACGTATGATTAATGTTGCTTTGCATATATTATTTGTCATTGTTGTTCAAAACACTGCAGATATGCTCGAACATTCGTGTTTTTCTACACCATAGGCTTGCACGTCTTGGTGTTCACTTGTCTATACAGGATGTCAGCTCTAAGCGATATGAGGTAATGTTTCGGTTCTGTGTGTCGATCATGAATTTTGTTGTTGCCTTTTAATGGTCATAAACTTTAATTTGTGCAGACATGGCTCCGAGGATTCTGGCGTCAAAGTTTTTACTCAAGCTCTTTGAGTTCCATATAGAAACCACTCTAGGACCAACGCTTCGCATGTAGAAGCTGATTATATGCTGTTGTATTCACGTAATGTGTATCGAGCGATGAGAATCTTTGAATTTTTCACTGTGTTTCACTTGAAACACTTCTTTATACTTGTCCACCATTGTAAAAGTTACAGTGTATGCGTTGGCTCATAGTATTTTCTTTTTATTTTTCCCTAACACATTGTCTTTTCGATTTCATCAGTTTAGTTTGCAGTAGCAATGATACTTTTTCCATGGAGCTAGGTTCTTGACAGGATGTTGGGCGGATTGCGTCTTGCATGAGACCTCGATGACAAAAGTGTTAACGGAAGAATCTGTTGCAACTTGGCATGCTAGCAGTTTAATGCGTAGAAGAGATCATTAATCAAGCGCCGAGAGCAAGGACGATGAGGAATCACTGCTCTTTCGATGAAGGAGGCTTCTGTTAAAACGTTTCAAGTCTCCCTGCAGAAGTAAAGATGTGCTAGCCTGCTCGCAAGCTAAGCTGAGTAATGGTCATCGCTGCTATTGTAGCCTCACCTTTGCCTCGACGAACAGGGAATAGAAATTGCAAAAAAGGTCACATCATCTCAAGAGGATTGTATTTCCTCTCCCAGCTACTGGAGTGGTTGTATTATTTTATTGTAACGACGTCTTAATTACAACAAACTGCAAGTCTGCAAGGAAAGGCTGGTTTGGAAAGTGATGCAGGATATCACCCTAACATTTTCAAGTGCTCCTTAGGTACATATCCGATTGTGCGAAGTTTAAAAACATTAAGAGTGTTCTACGGGATCTTGAAGTACAACACTGTCGTCTACGAAGAGTAATTCTCATATATTTCCCACACTTCACCATCTTAACTTTCTTGACAAAATCGCTCAAGTTGTACAAGTTTCTTGTTGACGCCATATTCAGCAACGATGTCAGTTCGCATATCCTTCAGCAAATTATACGAGGTAGAAAGCATGCATTCCTATCAAGAGGCGAATACCAGAACGCTTCTCTTGTGTAAACCTTTTTTATAGACCCTTACAACCAGGGAGATCAATCCTTTGAAGTTGAAGTTCAACCACATTCGACATTGTTCAACCTGAGGCACATCCTTTGAACGACCCTGTTACTTTCCCATATGATGCAGCTCTCCTAGGACAAGCATTTCTTTCTACACGGATGAATCCTTGTGATTATGGTCCCGCTCGGTAGCCCTTCCAGGTTCATGCGTAGAGCGTCTATGAAAGGTTTTATGTCCAGCTTCGCTTCCCCCATTGGGTCGTCCTTGCTGAATGTATCATGGTCGTATACCACCTGAGATCAAGATCGACAGAAGTAATTTTTGTCAATCATTTTGAGTTCAATTTGCTCAAGAAGACATGAGTTGTTCTGGTCGACAAACCAGCTTTTCGTTGGCTTATTCCTAGCATTCTAGTTAAGGTTGATGGATACTTTCTTTGCCTTTGTTAAGATCCATAACGAGCCTTCTACCATCGGTCCAAGATCCGTAATGAGCCTTTTATCATTAATTCGGAGTTTTGGTAGAACTGATTACCCCACAGCCTTAAGAGAAGTATCATAAGCTTTATCACAACTACTTGTGCAACAAAACAGGCTACAGGATTGTAACTTGTGAGCTCGACTCATAATTTGCCTGATACAATGTCATTGATCGTGTGCACTGATCAAATCAGAATCTTGTGGCTTAAAGTCCAGAATTATGATGTCTAGAAAATTCACCAATATGGCATCGATTATCGAAGTAATTTGGTGATTACAGTGCATGTTATGAGCTTGTGCATTTGAAAACATACCAGCTTTATGCGCAAATTTGGGTCCGAAACAGAGAATGTTAGATCTTCGTTCCATTCTGGATTAATATCCTTCTTAATCACACGGGTCTTCAACTTCTGTGCAACACAATCATGAATCATATAATGCAAAATCGAACTACGAAGAGATGCACAGAACGTAATCAGCATCTGGAAATGTTTCTCTCAATGATGATCGTGATACTTGATGTAACATGACCAACATGCCCAACAAATCCAAAAATAAACGGCCAAGCGAGGATTTACCTGTCTTCCCATCCTGATGGTAACATAACGATCGCTACTACTTACATCACGAACCGCAAGATTGATACCTCTGACAACCTTAACACGAAGCAGTCCCAACAGATTCTCCATTAACGATGATGACGAAGGTGATGACTTCGGTGAATGTGGCGACTCCATTCTTTTTTTCTAGTCCTTGTTCCTTGGTATAGATCAATAGTTCTCGATCTGTCAAAAATTTCCAGCTGTTTTCCTGCTATTTAGTTTATGACCTTGCAAACGAAAGAAATGAACGTTTGTTTGTCAAGTATTGAATGAAAGTTATAACTCCTAAATTTATTGCAACATTTCTGTGACGTAAAGTTGGAATGAATTCGTCTACGTGAGTTGTAGAGGGGAAAATTATAGGATAGAGAACAGAGAAAATGGAGAGAAATTCTCTTGTTTTTTCATTTAGAAGAGGGGATGTATATATATGGGGATGAAGGGGATTGTTCCAAGGGATGTGCTTAATTTTGAAGGAACGATTTCGGACAAAAGTGAACCATGGAGATCCAGTGAATACGACTGTCTCAATGTCATGACTACGATTGAATATTGGTTATGTAGAAGACTAATTGATTCGTTGGTCGGTTAGAATTCGATCTATCTATTTTGAAAATATGTGGTGACGAAAAGTTAGCTTAGTGATAAATAGGTATTCTCCTACCATTTGATCTGAGTTCGACACTCCATGAAGACACTACAACAGTTTCTGTGTGACTTAACAAGGATATACTACAACAAAAAAGGACGTTACCGACAAACTAAAGCGGTCGGAAAGTCGTTGGAAACAGACGTTTCAACAGCATACAATCTTATAGAACTCCATACATCCTATCCTTCTTAAACCCTATACTTGGCGGAATTAGTTGGACTGTTGCCTTTGGTTCAACTGCATATAGCCTTGTTAGAGCATAATCTTAGTCGCATGCTAAAGACTCAAATCTTGATGAATAGACCAGTCTGCTGAAAGCAGGATCTTCGTCATGTGCATCATTATCGATGTAAACAATCTCAGTTACGTGCATAGGAGTGGCAGCTTCTATTTAATTGATTTGTTTTGCTTCTATATTCCAAGAAACAAAAAAGAAATCACACTGAAATTGAGTCTGAATTATAGCACCAAAGTTTGATCAAGATCTTGTCTCCTAGCTCGTAATGAATATCGCTACGCTGAAGGGAGGTCGGACACAAATCAATGCGGAGTAAATCATTTCCCACTTATATTAACCTGCTAAGAAACAAACGATGTAGAGCAAACAAGAATAAAGATGCAAAGACACGATTTTGAATTGGAAAACCCCTCGATGTGAGAAGTAAAAAACCACGAGGCCAAAACCCAATTCAAATCTCCACTATCAACGAATTAATGGATACAGAAGGTTTTCTCTTGACAACACTAGAGACAAATAGCGATAGCAAGCAAAGAGCACAGCACAGATGAATTCAACTAATCGATTCATCCAAAACTGATACAATTCTGCAGCTCAGTTCAGAATGTGATAACTCGATGCACACAACTCCAAACGACGCATTGTTAGTTTTTATTTGAACATTGATGAGTTACAAATGTGCTCACTAAATTTCACCTCGATCCGGCAACGGATCGGCCTCCAAACAATTCTCCAAAATTGACTGCACAGACCAGCCTGAGACTAAACTGTCGATGATGGTGATGACCTGCTCTCTGTAAAACTGATCTATCCCTTTTACCTGCTGCAAGCCACTGCTCTGATTTTCAAACTCTGTCTTATTCACATACAATACCAAGGCGGTTGAATTCTCTGGCTCACTCACAGCAAAAAAAACCAAAATCCTTGATTACAAAAATATCTCCATTTTATATGTTGGTAACAAAATAATCCAACCAAATAAATTACGGCTCTTCTATACAATTAAATATGGGCTTTCATCATCGGTCTTTCTCCACAAAGGACTGAACTCGACCCAACAAATCTCCCCCTCACGACAAAGTGAGGAATACGCCATTCTCGCAATCGAATGGCAGGAAACAGTTCCGTCTGAGAAAGTCATCAAATAACATGGAGTAGACTTTCAACTGTTGACATCTGCGGCTAAATCTGAATCGGTGTAACCGACCAATGAAGATTTATCATTTCCAAAATAAAGTCTAAGTTTTCACAACACCAACTGCATGAGCAATGTCCGGTCTCGAACACACCATCGCATACATCAAGCCACAACCGCTGAAGCATAAGAAACTCGTGACATGTACATTCTCTCTTCATCTGTAGAAGGACTTTGATCAGCACTCAACTTAAAGTATGAAGGTAGAGGAGAGCTCACCACTTTACATTTTCTCATGTTGAACTTTTGAAGTATTTTCTCGATGGCATCTCTGTCTCAATTAATCTTGATATCAAGGATCTTTTTTGTTGGCCTTATATCCTTCATAGCATAGGTTTCACTCAATTGCTTCTTCAACCTGACAATACGAGAAACGTTCTTACCAACAATTAGCATATCATCAATATATTGTAGGCAAATCCAATACAAGATCGCCATAGATAGATGTAGAATAGCAAACGAAGATTGAAAATAAGCATATGCGTACATTGATCGTCATGATGCGCAACAAAAATTAACCATGACGAACACGCAATTGTATCGATTAGAACTGCAAAACTTGATCGGGAATAAACAACGTTAACAGACTCTAATTTCTTAATTTCCCTTGACAGTCGGTGTGGATGCGTCACCATGTATCGCACAATTAGGATTAACAAAGGTGACCTAATTGATATATGTACAGATGTAGCAATTATTAGGGTCTAGAGACGCTCTTTTAAGTCAATTCGTTACATAGAGCTTCAAGTTCAGAATCATGATGGAAACTGCATCTTTCTTGTTATGACACAGAACCTTCCATAGTCATAAAACTTAAACTCTACTGACATGAATTTTAATATGGTACTGTGAGAAATAGATAATACCCCAATGAAAACGTCATATATTATCTTTTTGTCGCTCACATTATTTTCTCCCTTATGTACCAACGAACGAAATAGAAAATCACTTGGTTATGACAAACCAAGTCATATGTCTTAACTTTATATATCACGTGTGATATACTTTATGCGTCCCAAGACATATACTAAGACTCAACTTATTACCAAAGCCTTCGCTCAAGATTGACGCTATCTTTGAGACTTTGATAACATGAAGTTATACATAAAACATCAACATGTTCTACGATAAACAGTGTTTGGTTTACTTGACTCCATCGGAAAAAATATAAATAGCACAATAGAGTCTCAAATGCTCCCACTGAACAAATAGATACGTACCAAATATCAATGTTAAAACTTTATCTCATAAAAGACACATGCACAAAGGTCTTAAAACAATGGTGAGACTATCTTATCATTTGTTCCACACGCTTTATTGTAACATAGACTCTTATGACACTATATTGTTAATAACCAACACGGAAGTTAATATCACAATGCATATGCATGAGTTGATATAAGCCAACAACAACAACACGAAACAAGTTCATTGATAGAAGGATATAATATGAAATAACATGTCACATGCACAACAGCATAGTCAAGAGAATAATTATTTCTATTTCTCAAAATGAGATATTGCCCTGTCTGTGAAAAAACATCCTTGTTTTCCAAACAATAAAAAGGTTGGAACATATACAATTCATCAACTACAAGTCCTAAACCTCATGGACTCATCTAGTAGAAACACAGTGTTGTAATGTGCAACTCATATAGGAACACGCATAGTAAACTCTACTTCCACTTATCATATAGAACATACCTCCTACTTGATCATGAAAAGCAGAAATAAATAAAGACATATTATGATGATTCAAGATCATCGTCCTTATGGCAATAAATAGAATGAATTTCTCTGACTATGTAGCAAGAGTTAATTTCATACACTTACACTATTAATGGTGGGAATGACTAATACCAGCATAATCAAACAAACTCCTTTGGATAGTATGTTTGACAAGCAATGTAAACTCCCAACTAATAGTGCTTAATAAAATCATGATGATGTGCAACTTTCAAACCATTTGAGCACACATATAGAAGATCTGAAAACATCATCACTCAAATACCTTTTGGGTAGAATATGTGACGCGAATTAAAAATCTCAATTAAGCACTCCCACTATAATACTGAAGCAAACATTCCCATTGTTCCTCCATTTATGAAGCATAAGAATTTTCAAAGGAGCTTTAATGTTGAAAAAAAATATGATAACGACATTTTAAATAACACCATGTGAGTAGTTAATGTACACTCCAAAACTATATGAATATACATAACAGAGATTGCAGGTATCATCATGCAAACACCTTTGGATTGAATGCATGACATGCAGTTGTAAATCTACAACATAGTAGCAGATCTGAGAACTAAACCAATCATATATGATCTACCACCTTTGGTACGTAGATCCCAATGACGGTTATTTTTCAACCATATGCTAACCATGTTAACCTCATATTTTTAACACATAATTACCTCCTTTGGAAGAATGATCAAGCATTAAACAAGAGACATTCTGTAACCCTATGAGACAAGTTCAAAATTACAAATAAGAAGGTCCCTTTGAAGACTACATCTTAATCAAGAACCCGAAATGGATCTCCAAGATAAATACTTTATGTTACTCATATAAGCGGATTGTGGTTCAACAGGGGGAACTTTATGGGGTATATCAAGCATTAAATCACAATAGTGTTAACCAACCTAGGTTGGTCTAGTGGTGTTCGACTCAACCTTTTTCTTGAAGGTCCCACTATCCTTAAAATTCAGGTTACCCACGCCCGTTGATTTCGGTCAAAACTTTACCCGATGCTGGTAGGGGGCGCCTTGACACCAAAAAAAAAAAATAAAACACAATAGGGTTAATTAATCATGTCGCGTATTCGTACATGCAAAAATTGCCTCAATAATATTTCATTGATCTATATACTTTATGCGTCATCCAAAGTTGGATATAGACATACTCATCTAATGACGCAAGGTCATGGACCCAATCTAGATGTCCATAAAATGAAACAGTAAAAAATAAATACTCAATGGGTTGTCCGTATAGCTCATTAGAAAATAGAGTTCAACCCAAAATCATATGCTTGAGCAATTTAGTTTTATAGAAGTTATACCATAAAACGCGCATAACTTGCACAAACAGATCTATAAAACATTATATCTAAACTTTAAACTCAACCCTTGGGTATATATGTGCAACTTAGAAAGGCACAAAATCATTGGATAAAGCTCAAACATCATATGACAACTAAAAAATCACAATTAGTATATAAGGTTGCGGTATTAGCAAAATCAACCTTAAATGTGAAATCATGGCCTTTTAAACACATTTGACATCTTTGATTGAGCGTAAAAGCAGACTAAAAATTGCCCAATCCAATTAACAAACTTAATAATTAAGTCAAGAAAACCCAAAAATACGTGACCGAACTACCCAGCCTCATAGAAAATTATGAACATTAATTCCTTTATGGGTTATATGGCACAGTCGCGAGACCAACTAGGACAAGTATGGATGAAAATTATTAGGTCCCAAATTGTTAACCCATCAATAAACCATTATTGTTCATTGCCTTCTTAAACTTACTCAAGGGAATAACCATAACAAGAACAACAACTCAACACTACTGAAGCCAATAATCGACTACTCCGTGGGTTCCTTCTGTCAATGTCCGCTTGCCATAGCCATAACCACGGCGCATCAAAATTATGTTCTTGTTACAGCAACATAATGAGAACATCCCGTGAATCAACAAGATATAGATGCGTCAAACTCATAAACTTGATATTCCTGGTGCTTTAACTCAATGTCACGACCTTATATAATTTCAATTTTAGAAACTCAAGACCTTGTAGAATTTCAATTTTAGAAGCTCAAGAACCAAGACTATTTCTAATCCTGATTGTATGCCTGATTATAGATCTGATTTGTTTACCCCTCAAAGTATTATCAAAATCATGACTTTATGATTCCTAATTTGGTCTACAGTCAACAATTATAGCTTTGTTGGGGTTCTCATGTACAAAGCACCAGATCATAGGATTTTAAGATTCAAACAAAAATCACCTGCGAAACCGAGTCACATGGCTCAACTTTGATTTCCAAAAATATACATGTACCCAAGATAACAACCAGATCTATTCTAGCTATACAAGCATGCACAAGTAACGAAACCCATCAACACCGTGTGGAGATCATAAAGTAAATTGTTTGGGATACAATTTCTCCAAGTTCAGATCTGTAGTTGGTGTAGAATCAAATGCAATTTTATGGTTGTTTGGGTACAGCATCGTCTTAATAAACCAAATTAAGAATACCTAATTTTCTAACACAAGGAGAACTCTTGAAAGTAACTCTGCTCTGTTTTTGCTAAGCAATGACCACACTTCTTCAATGCTGGATTTTTCAAACCTGGAAGGAGCTTCTTCTTGGACAAAACGGACAATCTCTTCTCACTAATATAGCTGAGTCTTTTTATGCCAATACTTTGCTTTCTCTTCCCCATCAACTACAGCAATCCTGTCACAACACAATTTCGCTTATGTGATATAAAATGAGGAGTGTTTGGTTCCTCTAACCACAACCAAAGAACCCGTAGTGAGCTTTTATCGGACATCATAGAAGGTGCTGCAAAATCCTTCATTATCCAGTTTATCTGTGTAAATCAAATTCAAACAAATATCAGGAATGTGTCTGATATCATGCAATACTAACCTCGTGTCGATACTGGTCCCTAGTCATATATCCTCGATACCTACAACTGTTGTCAGTTCATTACTTCTCATCTTCACAGGAGCGTAATTATCTTTCCTGTAAGATATTAAGAAATCTCTATGAGATATAGCATGAATCGATACACCATGTCAATCACTTAGTTGGTCTTATGATACATAAAATTCACGACATCACTATCAAACGCAAACAGAAGACCAACAAAAAATGTTGTAACTTGATCATCTTTCTTATTCGTTTCAAACTACCTCTCTTTCCCCTGCTCATTCAGCTCTCTCTTCAGAACATGGTAGAATCTCTTAAATGACCCTTCTGATGATAATGATGACATTCATCATTCGCATACTTGTGAACACACCTCTGCCTTTACCTCGACTCTTACCTCTGTCCATCGAACCACGACTGTTGCTTCTACCTCTGTTCTCAACAAGCAAGACATCCTTATGCGAATAAGTCTCATTGTAACGTCTCGATTTTTCATAACATGTTAATATAGAATAATATAAATGATGTCACCGTCGTTAAGACCCAAACACCTCAGTTAGGTAAAAATTACTTAACCGATTTATGTATAGAAATAAATAAAATCCATTCATACATAAACCAATAATGTTATCTAATACAGCGAAAACTTATCATTTGTTACATATTTTACTTTGTCCATAATTATAATACAGTAGATGCATATTAGCACCATAACCTATCACGCTTGCCCGTCGTCTGTGACTTCTGAAAATACAGAGAAGAGAAAAACACAGAAAAATAGTAACCGCGAGTCATATGAGCTCAATAGCATGTCGGCCCCCTTACCAAGGGTTACACGAGAGAAAAAGATAAAAAATGAAAAGGAAAATGACCACTTGGGTCATTTGTTCCAGAACTATCATGCCAATCCGGCATTCATAATTATCATCTCAAAAACACAGTGAAGACAAATCAAAAATACCCTCAGTGTTATAATTACATTCTTGGCAAGACTTATTCGATTTCGAGTTATCCATCTTCAACTAAAGGGATATCCGGGAAAAGGGATCAGTCAAAACGGAACCCAGAGTCTCATGCAATGAGTTTCCCTCATACTAAAACGACCTCACAAGGTCGATGAAAGAATGTAACCACCAAGTCACTGTATAACACAAACGACAGACATAACGCTCTTTGTGTTTTATACCATATAATTATCTCAACATAATGGATTTACACTCCTTTTACTCACTCATCCTCTTTATACCAGGAATCAAGGCATAATACAAACACACACATCATCTTATCACAATACACAGCAGTTGCAATCATTATTTTACGTCAGCTACATTTAGTGACTACGTCCAAAGATTCCAATTCATATTATTATACTCACGGTATAATAATATGAATCGTCACACACAATAAATGCACACACACGTTTTCCACACACACGCGCTCGATTTTTTTTTATGTGTCAACAAGCAGCGTTTGCAGCTTCTATAACATATTAGAATTCACATATTAATGTATTTCCTTGTGAATGTTTGTTTGTGTTACGGAGTTAAACATATTTTTTCATACTTCAAGAAAAACTGTCATATTAATATAATGAGGTGATGCTAAGCTTTGTACAAGTCTTTGATACTTATTTTGATAGTCCATGATGATTATTTCATATATTAACTATCATTGGAGGTATTTGTGAATATTTGGAATTGTTTTAGGGTCAAAACGATCATTCTCGATCCAGAAGCTTCTGAGACGGCATCGCGACCTCTAGGACGGGCGTCCCAACCTATGGAACAAGCGTCTCGACCTCTGAAACGAGCATCCCGACCTCTGAAATGAGCATCCCAACCTCTGAAACGAGCGTCCCAGATTATGTCAAACGTGACTTTTTGACGCATTTAAATCCATAACTTCTTGTATACAATTCCAAAAATTATTCCGTAAAATTCTATATAAACTAGAGTCTCTGAATATTTATAGTAAATCAAAGTTTTCATCGTAAAATCTTATCAATAATAGCAGTTAATTAGTTCAAATTTATATTTTCTGTTAGTTCAGATAATTTGACCTTACTTCACTAATTAGATCCTAACTCTCTACATATAACTCCAAATCTTGATTCGTAAACTGTTTTCAAAACTAAACTTCAACATCTTTCTAGTTATATAAGGCTTGTCTTATAAAGCCTACTATGTAATTCAATATCAAGCCACAAAGTCATCCCTATAACCAATTTTTTACAGGTTGATATATCTGCACGATTTGATTTATATATTAAGATTCACAGCTCCGAATCATGACTTATTAACTTCATTAGAAATTAGACATGTGAGAATTTAAGTTATATTAACATCATAATTTATCAAAGAGTGTATAATTTTCAACAAAATTTTTAATCAAGATGATCATCTGCTCTTATTAACGGCGAAGGATCCTCGTCATACTCGCCTTATCACCTAACTTCTCCTTCTTGCTTAACTCTAATCTTGCATGATAAGGAGAATTTTTGTTTTTGTAAGAAGTTTTCAAGGAGAAAAGAGCTTGCATTTATATGAAACTAAATTAATCAAAATAGTTTAAGTGGATAATTAATGGATAATTAGTTGATAATTAATGGGTAATTAATTTAATTTAGGTGGAGTAAAAATTGACATAAAGGAAAATAAGTACCAAAATTAGGTTTAAATCATTTTCATATAAATACGGTATTTCCATATTAATACCGAATTTTTTCGTATTTGCATATTAGGGTTATATTTTTTTCCATATTTTGTATTCTTTTCCTATTATATCGTCAAACAAACCTTATAATCTCGTAAAATAAATTATAACATACGATAATTTACTTATCAAGCTAAGTATCGTGAAACTAAATTTTACGGATTTTTTCGATCCTTATACCCACGTGTCAAAAAATCAACGTTATAGCGACTACCAATATTTACGCAGTCACTATTTAGCAATGGATAAAACGCAGTTAGTCGCAAATAATGTTTAGAGACAAAAACCTATGATCGTCGTAAATTAGCGACAAAAAACTCCATGTCCATCGCAAATTAGCAACAGAACACACAGGTCATCGTAAATTACCGATAGAAAACCTAATTCAGTCTGAAACCATCAATTAAAACACCAAATCTGTTGTCCCTTTATCATTTTTTCACCCGAAGTTCCCCCAAAACCTCCGACGAAATTCCACACCAACAATCTCCGTCCTCGTCGCCTCCGTCCAACCACGACCACCACCTCTGTCTGACCATGACCACCTCCGGGCGACGTCCGCGCCAACCTCGTGCTCGCCACTTCCCCCCATCAAACACCCTTCACCGAAGCAACCACCTCGTCGCTACCTTGTTCCCACAATTGTCGCCTCCGACGTCAACCACCCTTCACCAGGAACCACCTGTAGTCGTCGTCAAGAACCACCACCAGCAGCCGTCATCCCCCTTTTCCATTTCTTGATTTTAAAAAATCACTCTAAGTGAAATAGCTAAACCTTAATCACAATTTATGTTTAATTATCCTTTGATTTTGTTAATATTCTATGGTTGAATTTTTTGGGAGATTGTTTGAGGGTTGGGGTTTTCTCGGAGTTTGTTTGCATGATTTTGTTAATACGAAGTGATCAAGAGCGTGTCTCATTCCAGGGTTGTTAAATATTGAATTTGTGCAACGGTTGGGGATTGTGATTTTGATTTTGATTTAGCTTTAATGTTAAAAAACAATTGTGGATTTAAAGGATTGTGATTTATGATTGGGTTGTTTTTTGGTTCGATGCATTTTTTTTAGTTTGGAATTTTATGTGTTAAGCGACATTATAGAATGAAACTTAATAGCAACTTGTTCAACATTAGTTAAACAAATCCATTTTTGGGTTGTTTCGTGTTTCATAAATTTTAGTGTTATTAGACCATTTTCTAATTACCATTAATATCATGGATATATTCCCTTATTTGGGCCGTTTTGAGTGAAATTACGTGAACCTGTCCCTATTTTGGTATTGATGTGTAGCTTTGATTACATAAGACAATATCTAGATAAGTAAATATAAAAAATCCTAATTAGTTAAATTTTACACTTAGTATACTAAATCGAACTTAACTAACGATAGTTAAATAGAACATAATTTGGTAGTGTTGAATGGATTTTTAGTGTGAATATTTAGTGACATGATAAAATAGAACGTAATTTGCGAACGTTGAATGGAATTTTAGTGTTAATATTTAGTGTTAAACATCAAATACAACAAAATTTGTTAAATATTTTGTGTTGTAAATAAGTTGAATTATTCTTTTAGTAGTTTGTATAAGTGAATGAGGTTTAATATTTTTTTACTTAAACTTTTTTTTTTTTGGATCTCCTTGTAATGGACAAAAAGATGCAATCGGAATTGTCATGGTCTTATGATAGATCCTGGATGTATGAACGGATTGTCGATGGGTATTTAAACACCGTGTATGCTAGAAATGTCAAAAAATTACGAATTTCGCCCTTGAGAACCAGATTTTCAATTATCCCAAACACTTAAGGTGCCCTCGTGTGAAGTGTCACAATAAGATATATAAAACAACGGATGAAGTGATACTGCACTGGTAAGAGTGCGGTTTTGTGTCCAACTACTGGATATGGACATAACAGGGTGAGGCTGAGCAAGGGGAAACGTTAAGAACGATGCGCTCAAACCTGTATGAGGTTATGGTTTTGGATGGGTTTCTGGTTATTTTGGCGGGTGTAGATCATGAGACGATGGATGCTTTTGATGACAGTACACCGCCAGCTTCCAACCCTTTCTTTGATATGTTGAATGTTGGTAGGGAGCTTTTGTATCCTGGTTGCAGATGTCCCAATTGGGAGCTACTTTCAGGTTGTTGAACATCAAGTGTGAGTACAATATACCGCACAGGACGACAAATGTCATTGTGGCATTGATGAAAGACATTTGTCCTGGAGACAATGTGATGACGGACACATTGTACTCAATTAACCAACTGATGAGGGGTATTCGTCTTCCTGTTCTGAAGATACACGTATGCCCCAATAGTTGCAAGATGTTCTGAAAAAATGCAGAGAAATTGAAGATGTGTTCCGACTGTGGGGCACAAAGTTACAAGAACAATCTTCGAGGCAAGAAACGCGTTTCTCATAAGGTCCTGCGATATTTCCCCATCACCCCAAGGTTAAAGCGTTTGTATGCAACTAAGAGTACAACTGAGGCGATGTCTTGGCACGCTAATAAGCGAAGCTTTGAGGACGTGACATCGCATTCCTCGGACGATGAAGTTTGGAAGTATTTGTATAAGAAATTTCCTTGGTTCTTTGTTGAAACTCATAATGTTCGTTTGGGTCTATCCACCGATAGGTTTGCTCCTTTCGAACAATCTGGGGCAGAGTACTCGTGTTGGCCTATGATGTTGACTCCGTATAATCTTCCACCGGGGCTGTGCATGAAGACTCCGTACATTATGTTTTCTATGGTCATTCCAGGATCAAAGGGTTCGAAGAGGAAGCTGGATGTTTACTTGTAGCCCTTGATCGAAGAGCTGACTCATCTGTGTAAGTTTAGCGAGCCCACGATGTTTTCATGAGGCAGACCTTTCAGATGAGGGCAGCGTGTTATGGACTGTTAGTGATTTTTTGATGTATGGAATATTTTCTGGATGGAGCACGGGTAGAATATTGCCATACCCTTATTCTATAGAGCATACCAAATCCTTTACTCTGAAGAATAGTAGAAAGCAGACATGGGACTGCCATCGTCGTTTTTTGCCTCATGGACATCCTTTTCGAGCCAATAGAAGTGAGTTCTCTAAGAATAGGGTTGATTATGATGATCTGATTGACGGTGATGAGATGCGTGCTCGTGTGTTCTCTTTCGATCCCGATTACTTTCATGTCACTCACAATCGGAGCAAGAAGAGCACTTTTTGACAATTGCCATATTGGCATAGCTTGCTAATTAGGCATAATCTTGATGTCATGCATGCTGAGAAGAATGTGTTTGACAATCTGTTTGCCACTGTCATGGATGTGAAGGGAAAGACCAAAGACACGGTGGCGGCTAGAAAAGATCTCAAATTGTATAGCAGGCGTCCGAAGTTGGTATTGAGAAGATTGAAAAATAGGCATGACATCGAGTAAACAGTAAAAGATAGGCACGGAGCGGATTTGGAATTGATCGAGGGAAATCTGTTTTAACCTCGTTAATTTTACCCCGTCCCCCGTCTCTACTCCGTGAAAGAACGGATCAAAATTCCCCCGCTCCGTTCTATCCCCGCTGGATATCTGTCCCGATCTGCATCCATCAATTACCCGTCAATCCGTTCCGTTTACCTAAAATTCACTCCGTATCTCGTTAATCCGCTCTTCATTTATGTATAATTTTTTAATTGTTATATTTATTATCACATATAACACAAAAATTGTATGACAAGAATATTGAAAACATGAACTAATTATACAGTATTTATGATCGAAACAATGCATTCATAACATATGATCGAAACCAATTACGACAAATTATGTTCAAAACCAAATACTATAAATTATGATGGAAACAATGGATTCATCAAATGTGCAAATGACAACTAAACAAATATTGTGTGTATTTTGTTTTGGTTGATATGGTTTGTTTTGTTGTAATTGTTGGACTTTTCCTGATTTTGTTTGTTGTGTGTATTTTGAGGGGTGTGAAAAGATGTGTTGATACGGTTGAATATGTTATCTTGATAGAATTGTTCAATTGATTGAACTAATTATTTGTTGCAGGATTTGGGTAACTGCGTTGGGTGGATTTAGTTTCTCTTCATTGTGAATTATTGGACTTTCAATGATTATTTTGGGGCTGAAATTGCTCAGCAGTACCGTGTAGAGCGAGAGGTGGTTATATCATATAACCAAGTCTGGATAAACATATTAGATCATTTTTTTCACTTAAGATTTGGATGAATTTAGTTATATTTATCTTTGATCAAATGTTGGAGTTCCCTTATTGTATGTTATGATCTAATTTGAGCGTGTTATTGCACGTAGCGAGAGATTGTTTTGGATGTGTAACCAAGAAAACGTTGGTAGAGTTGTTTGATCGAAACCAAATACTTAAAATATATACATTTCAAATTATAAAACATATAGAATAATATATTTAATTTTATCTCACACTCCGTGGATTTTCATCACATTGCCCCGTTACTTTTACGGAACGGCTCACTCTGTACCCCGCCCCATTCAACACGGATTTTATCCCGCTCAGTATGGAACGGAACGGAGTAGATCCCGATAGAGCGGATTTGAATGCCCATCTCTAGTAAACGATTTACCAGAGACTCCTTATGTGTTGAAGAAGGAGGCACGAAGGATATTGTGTGAATGGATCAGAATGTTGAAGTTTTCTAATGGATATGCATCCAATTTGAGACGTTATGTTCGTGACAAGGAATGGTGTTTGAAGGGCCTGAAAAGTCATGAGTGTCATGTTTTCATGCAAAAGTTGCTTCTAATACCTTTCAAGGAATTGTTGGGACCTCATGTATGAAATGCCTTCAATGAGTTGAGCTTACTCTTCAAAGATCTGCATTGTAATAATATACGCCGTGAGGACAAGGAGAGATTGGAGATGCAGATCCCAGAGATTCTATGCAAGTTGGAAAACTTGTTTCCTAGAGCTTTTTTCAATTCTATGGAGCACTTGCCTTTGCATCTTCCACAGAAAAAATTGTTGGACCTATACATTATAGGTGGGTGTATTCTTTCGAGAGGTATATCTTATGCATTATAAAGTAATTTTTCCGCTATTGGAAGTTTTTTGAACTAATGGTGTTTAAAGCGTTTCAAATTATGAATGATCTCTTTTCAGGTTTCTGTTTCACCTGAAAGATAAAATTGATAACAAAGCATATGTCAAGGGCTCCATTGTTAGGCATATCTTATGAAGTTGCAGAATAATTTTTGTCAATATTATTTTGAAAAAACGGTGGACAGAAAGGTTCGAAATCCCGCTCGCAACTGTGGCACTTCAAATGACCCTGATGATCCTTTCTAGAAACAAGGTCTACGACTGACCTTTGTTCTGTCGCAAAATAACCACAGCTTCCGTCGCAAATTAACGACGCCCTGTACATTGTAGTTGCTAATCTAATTAGCGACTAACATATTTGCGACAGTCAATTTTAATCACAAGTTCGTTGCAAATAGGGTTTTACATTGGAATTTGCGACTAAAATGACTGTCACAAATCGACTGGATTTTTGTAGTGTCTTTTCATCTCTTCATTCAGAATACTACTCTTGACGAGATCCATGATAATAGTATCATCTCGAGCAAAATTAGACAACGAAATTCGGAAAGTCTCCCATGAGTAGGTAGAGTGCCAAGTAGCCATAAAGCTTGAACCTCATCATCAAATCCGATCTTCATTCCAGCCAACTGATTTATAATATCCACATAGGTATTCAAATGACTAACTAATGGAGTACCATCACAATATCGTAAATGTATCATCTGTTTAATCATAAACAGCTTGTTGTTCACGGTCTCGAGCATACAGCTGCTCGAGCTTACACCACAAGGTGCGAGCATGTGTCTCCCTGAAATATGATTCAATACATTGTCATCAACCCACTGTTTGATATAACCACAAATCTAACGATGCAGAATACTCCACAGATCTTCATATTTACTCTCAGGTTTCTGTTTCAAAAAACCCTCACTAGTAATAGCTTTTCACATATAGCATATCTTTTATACTCGTACCATTCAACATAATCATTCTATTCGTATTCGTCTCCATTGTTCAACACATGTATGTGAGAAGTAAAAAGTCACGAGGCCGAACCCTACTTCAAACCTCCACTATCAACGAAATAATGGATACACAAGATCCTCTCTAGATAACACTAAAGTCAAATAGCGTTAGCAAACAAACAGCACAACACAAATCTATTCATCCAAAACTAACACAATTCTGCAGCTCTGTTCAGAATTTGATAACTCGACGCACACAACTCTAAACAATGCACCGTCAGTTTCTATTCGAAGGCTGATTACTTAGAAACGTCCTCATCAAATTTTACCTTGATCCGACAATGGATCGACCTCCAAATAGTTCTCCGAAGTTGACTGCACAAACCAGCCTCTGACCAAAACTGTCGATGATGGCCTGCTCTCTGAAAACTGATCGATCCCTCTTTCCAGCTGCAAAACTGCTGCGAAGCTGCTGCTCTGATTTCCAAACTCTCTCTTGGTGGCATACAATACCAAGACGGCTGAATTCTCTCGCTCACACGGGGCAGAAAAACCAAAACCCTTGATTCCAAAAATTTCCCCTATTTATATTTCTGATAATAAAATAATCCAACCAAATAAATTAGGGCTCTTCCATACAATTAGATATGGACTTTAGTTCATTGGGCTTCCTCTACAAAAGAGTAAACCCGGCCCAATGCAAGGGTTCTAACCTGCTGTAGTCAATCAGCTACATCAGGATGTTTTCGCAGCATATGTTCTTTCTCATTACAGGAAACACAATCGGCTACAAATTCATTCCTCAATGAGGTGTAAATTTTTTGTCATTCGTTGATGAACACAAGATACAAAGAAACACAACTTGCATTGGCTGAAAGTTTAAAACAAAAGGTTATCAATATCTTCGTTTCCTGTATGGTTTGATAAGATTACAACACTTACAACATAATGGAACCAATAAATATGCGTTCAACAGGTTGATCTCGTACAAAGCTAAAAAGAAGCGCCTAATTGTCACGGCCAACTTGGATGGCAGCAAGAATCACCGAGAATGTCACTCAAAGTACTCTAGAAGTTTTGACACTCATGCATTCATGGCAGCAACTCTTTCGGTAAGTGCATCTACCTCTTCGTCGCCATGCTCCACTATTGAATCTTCCTGCTAAACCAACAAACGAAGACGAAATGAGAAAGGCACTGAACGGACAACTCTTTTAGTCATTTATAAATCAAAGGCACCTTACTAATCGACCGCCTTAAATCCCGAGTTTATGAAATGATGTACTCATGAACATGCCAAGAAAAATCTATTGATTTTGAGTACTTCAGGCAAGTTAGGTTGTATGAGATATTGATTGATAAAATAGAGTTCTCAACTGACTGTATAAAAGTGAGGAGTTAATATTATTTCTCATATATCCATCTCAAAATATTTCATGCACAAAACAAAATGGGCTTGGAGGATATGTGTGTCTAGTTAAAATTCAATGACTGAGATTAAAACAAAATCAATGAAAAATTGAGATTAAATTATTCTATTATAATCTCAATCATTCATTCTTGAGTTTCAATCTCAATCATTGGATTTTAAATAGACACACACCAATCAATTTTTCCCAAAGCAAAATATAGTCATCATCCCAAGCTTTTCGTTTCTCTTGATCCCCACACCAGATTGAGGCATTTGATGGTCCTCAAATTTGTCTTTTTACATCACGAAAGGGATTGCTTGTACTTGTCTAGAAAAGAGACTAAAATGAGTAGTCGTACCTCAGGATCTTTTCTAGATTGTACACCAACACACTTGGAAGCACGGATACTCGCGCACTTCAAAAGGCTACGAGCGCTATAATTTGGCTTGCTTGGACCATTGTATGGCTCCGTGTTATTTGCTCCATCGGTTGTTGGAGGGCTTTCAAGAGTCGTACGTAACACTTCAGCAATACTTCGTTGTTCGATGTCCTCTTGCACACCGGTCTCCTCTTTGGGTGCGGGAACACGTTCTCTGAGGTCGAGAAACCATGGACAAAGCATTAGAAAGAGCGCTAAAGTAGTGAGTACATTTACAAAAGATCAGAAAAAGTACTAGCAAGCCCATGGTTCACTGAAGCGAACACAAACTAGTCGCCGTAAAAGAACAATTAATCAGCCTAGATCAGGCAATTAGTTGCCCTACATCAGTGACTTGGCGACAATCAGCCCAATTAATTGTAGAAATGGCAAATTATTAAAATCATGAACAAGTCCATAAATAAGCTAGAACTTGCGAAGTGCACAAGTGAAGGATTTTCCGTTGCTGGTAGCTTAATAATGTTAGCAAGTGAAAAAAGCTCCTGAGCTCAGGCTATCGAAGAGGCAATTTCACATGCCGAAAATGGAAGCTGATAATGGAAGAAAATGAGAAATTCAAAGCAACTGAAGAAAATTCACCTGGGCAAGGATGCATGCTGTCTTTGAAGTGGAGAGC
>JAOVYX010015324.1:0-28346 GCA_035668315.1 Drosera spatulata
CGAAATTCTCATTTTAGAGACGGAAAAGTCAATCCGTCGTTGATTTTTCTCCTTTTTAGAGACGGATCCGTCGCTAAATTATGTTTTAGAGACGGATCCGTCTCTAAATTATGTATTTAGCGACGAGGTTTTTAGCGACGGAAGAAGTCCGTCGCAAATCCGTCGCTAAAAGACATTAGCGACGGATATTGTCGTTTTAGAGACGGAAAAATTCCGTCGCTAAAACGAAGAATTTTTGTAGTGAGTACTGAATGTCGTACAGCAAGAGTACTGCCATTGGATTACGTTTGGTGAATACACGATGTGTTCCTTTCGTGGCCGTATAAGTCAAGCAAACTTGGTTCTTAATTTTCCCAGTTTCAGGCCGAAATGATTAAAGGATCGATCTTTCATGTTATCTTTGTCTGACTTAAGGTCGTTGCCCGTGTTTTTGATTTCAGGAGTAGATGTCCATGTCGGTTCCATTCTACCGTCCATAATACGATCATACGAACTGTAAGTTTGTGCTGATTGGTTTGATATATCGTCCTGCCGTATACTTTGCATTATCCGTTGAGGTACTTTGGTTAAATTTTCGCAACCAACTTGAGTGACTCATCGAATGAGCGAAGAGTGTCGATTAACGTAGTATGGAGCAAGTGCCAGTAGGTCGTTTGGTTATGAAAGGGCGGTCATTATGGGTGTAGGAAAGGACGATAATTAGCGTGCTTAATATTGGTAGATAGGCCGTCTTCTTTTTGGAAAGTTCTTCAAGTGAATGCTTGAGCAAAATGTGTACACCATCCTAGTTGACTAGTTCAATCACTTATCTAGATGCTTATGCATCTGAACATCTTGAACACTTATCGTTCCTATGGAGAATGGAGTTCAACCTCTCTTAGTTGTTGTATTCGGTATTTGGGTGTGCTTATCTTACATTTATAAGTAGGGTGAACATTACGTGTGGATTGGCTAAGAGGTTATCTTTGTTGATTATGCCTTCCTATAGCTTACCCCAAATTGATTTTAGGTCCTAATTGTTGATCAGGATTCAAATTTGTGATGGTTTCGTAGATCATTGATCCTATGGTGATCTTTGTTGCTACTTGCTAAGATGTAGTTTCGAGATCTTTTATAAACTTTTAACAACTTTTCTATGCTGGAACTTCTTGATTCGTATACCAAACCCACTGATGAGGTGTCAGCAAAAGTTACGATGGTTACTGACCCGAGTGGAGTTACGTCTTGTTTGGTATGACTTTAATCTTATCAAACGATGGAATCAAACTTTTAACTATTTAATGCGAAGCACAAGAGGACAATTTACTCTGAAAAAATTGGTTTCTTTAGTTTTTCTAGGGAAAAGATAGTAATCACTAGCATCCACAAAGTTTATTGTACAGATATTTGAGCCGTTTTGCGTTTATCCTTTTTCTGTCCATCACAAAGAATCCAACTGATCCATTTATTATCTTACCAAAACCCCTCTACTTTAAATTTATATACGCGTATGTCCTGATCGGGGATGTCACTGTCCGCATTACTAATTTTATAGGGGTAAATAATTGGGGCACCGGATAACCTCCTTTTTGGATTACCACATGAGTTGATTACTGATTTAGTCAAGGGCCATATCATATGGGGACAAATTTCATTATATAAAAAGTTAATGAAGGTTCAGCTTAATCTCCCAGCTGATGAAAACATCCATGACTTTGATATGAACTTCAGATTAACTAGATTTCTTTACAGAGTGATTTAGAGTAAGAAGTGGTGCACCTACTCCATGACCAACTTCGAATCGGCCAAAATTTGTTTAAGAAAGATTAAAAGTTAGCATGACAACTGCTCAAATTGCAATATCGGAGCTGGTTATGACGAAGTTTTTGATCGAAGGACATCGACCCATTAAAGCTTTTTTCCGTTCCGCACTTGCCTTAACATCGGAGCTCTTAGGTTAGTGCATAAGAGAGCATCTCTGACATTCTTCATTAACTAATCGTGATCGTAGTAGGCGGCAATCATGTGTTGGTCGAATGGGTCACCTTTAATTCTTGGCAGTAACGCATTGCTTTATCAGTATCTCAATGAAATGAATGATGCATTAATGTGAACTTCGGCCGCTTCTTTAACATATGGGAGAAGTTTTCTCGCAGTTGTAGATAAAAGGATTTGGTCTAGTCAAGTCATCTGATTCATAATTGATAATGTGGACAAGTTTCCTCTTTATCAATTATTGAAAGGGGCAAGCTTGAGTTTCAATCTTGAAGACTTCTTATCATCCCCTGTTGGGAATTATCCCAAATAAGGTTCTTCCATATCTTCGTGTCTAGGCTTCCCACCCCTAGCTCCATTCACAAGTAACGATTGTAAGATGTATCTATTGTTTTCGACCATACATCGATGAGGACGAGATTAATCTATTGATAGCGAGAGTCTATTAAGCAGATACTGGAATAAGTTTGATAACTATATGTAATTCGGGAAACATAATCGCATTTTCCTATACTATATGAGGGTAGGATATTGTTTAAAAGGAACTATTTGGGAAAAGAAGGGTTGATTTAAAATCAGTCTATATGACTATCATTTTTCTTACAGAATGAACTTTTTTTAATTTTAAATTTCAAAATATTTTTAAAATGATAATTATTTGAAGTTTTGTAAAGGGACTGCAGTCGTTGTAAACAAGCCTCCATATCCCCTTTTTATTTTTAAAGTATAATGTGGACAAATTTAAACGATTGAGATTATCTATCGAAATGGATCCACCGCTGTTGGGGAATGAAGCTGTTGGTGCAGTCGTACATCTGGGCTGTTGGATTGAAAATCCAACGATTCAGATTTGTTTGATGATTTAATGATTGTTTTTGTTTTTCGTTTGAGTTTTTTAAGAGTATGTTTTTTAGGGGATTATTTTTATTAGATTTTTTTAGATTAATTTTTTTAATTGATATTTTTCTAATAGGGTTTTAATTATATTTTTTTCATATTTTTTTAATTAAAAAAAAAAAACCATACAAACACTAGATGCATACTGTTGGGATCAATGACAAGGATCCAACTCCATCTATACCATGGAATATCCTTTGAAGGGGTCCCTTTCATGCAATTTCCACGGAATCCGTGTAGTTGATGCATTGGCATAGTACTGCAGTGAAAGTAACATAAAACTCCATAGCCTGTGTAGACTTGATAATCTATAGACTTTTGATTTGAAATTTTATCAAGACATTACGCCTGTGCTGAACTTGACTTTCATGCATGTGATTCACCACACACAATCAACTGCACCCGTTTCGTGAAGGGAACAGGCTAGGTTAATCATGATTACCTTGTTCATGTACACTACATAATGTTCTGTAAATCGATAATTTTTTGGGACAATAGCTTGTTATCCCACTAACCAAAGACGTTATCAAATCTTAATTGTTGAAAATCGTTTATTGTTATTGTTTTTCTAGATAGTCCAATAATTCGGGAATTGTCTTTATTGAAAAGGTTTACAGAGAAATAAGATTTAAGAAATATTATTCATATTACGAATAATCGAGAGATTGTTTTACGGTATTTTATGAAAAAACAATAACTAAAACGTAGGACTATCGATGATTACAATTTACTCTTTATGTTAACATAGGCCATTAAAATCTTCTTATCTGTTACTATAATCTATCATGAAACCATCTTAACCGCACATGGATTAACCTGTGTGGATAGACATCCTATCTTCACCAATTAAATGAAGAGCTTGTTGAAACCAATACGAAAGAAACTTCTAGCCCTTGTTCTGCTCATGGTCGAATTGTTACCACCACCATGCCTAAATTTTGAAATTCCAATTGTAGCCAATGCAACGACCCACGATCACGAGACGATTCACGCACACACCCACTCTCCCAATTCAAAACCCAAGGGCAATCCAGTAATTTTACTCCTTCAGCCAATCACCCCTTCCGGGAACGCCATGTGTCACCACCCACGACCCAATAGTGTGCAACTGCAGAGCACGATAACAGTGACCAAACCACCAATTATTTCCCAACACGTCACTCTCCACGTGGCCCTTCCTTCCACGTCAGCTCGAACCGTCGCCTTCTCTCTCCTGTTTCTTCCTATATATACCCCTGAGAGCTCAATCATCCATTTCTAGCTCAACCACGATCGCCGGCGACTTTGGAAATTTATTTCTTCACCGGAGAATGAGATTTCCGGCTATGAGCCGATCGCTCTCTAATTGCAGCACTCGTGTTCCTCTTCTACATCGTTGTCACGTTTTCCTCGAAAAGTTGTAAAAAGGAAGCATTACGAGTCAATCGATTCCATTTCGACTCGTTTGAGTCTCGAATTTTCCTTCCACTTTGACTACTTTTTGTAGATAGGAGTTCCTTTTTTAGGTTCGATTTCGTAGTATATAGGTGCGGATTTGGTGTATGTGTTGAGAGCCGCTTGTGTTGGTGAAATTGTGGTCGGTGGTGTGATCTGTGTGAATTGAATGCTTTCTGGTGTTGAGAGCGCGAGAGTTTGAGAGAAATCTGATCCATTAGCTTGGTGAATCTGGTGTTGAGCTGAGGCGTACTCGCTGATAATTTGAGCATCGATTATGACGCCAATGGCGAAATTTCAAGCTCGGAGACCTCAGATTCTTTGTAGCTAGCTAGCGATGCCGTTTCCGATGAAGATACAGCCTGTAGACTTTGAGGCGGAGGTCCTTCGAGAGTCGATTCCGGCAGCCGATGTATCAAAGCAAGCACCGAAATCGCTTCTCCGGAAGCTGCTCGATCGGCAGTTCCCGAACGTCCTGCGAGCGTCTTCGACGGACAAGCCGACCACTCATGGAACTGAAAAAACTGCGGCCACGGCGGCAGCGCAATTGTTGTGTGCGAAGGAAGCGGCGGCGGTGCCGAGAGAGCAGTTGGAACCGAGCTCCGTTTGCTTGGCGAAAATGGTGCAGAACTTCCTCGAAGAAGGCAACGACAAGCAGTATAACTCAGCCGTGAAGTGCGGCCGGAATCGATGCACATGCTTCAACGGCGGCCATGAAAGCTCCGACGACAAAGAATCCGATCCAAATTGGAACGATTCCTCACCTAATCCTCCAGTCACCGACGCCTCCAAAATCCTTGAGGTATGGTAAACCAAGTCCATTCCAAACCAAATCACAATATCCTCCACTCCAATTCTAATTTGACGATCTGATCTGACCTGACCTGATCATGTTCGGATTCGATGGTGCAGAGCCTGGTGGCGTGTTCGAGTGCCTCAGAGTGGAACCTGTTGACGGAGACGTCAATGATCGTTGAGCAGAACAAATCCTGCAAAGGCAAACACGAACTGAGAAAGCTCGTCACCGACAGATTATCCGATTCAGGATTCGACGCCTCAATCTGCAGATCTCGCTGGGACAAATCCCCCTCATTCCCCGCCGGTACACATCTCTCCACTACCAGTTCAATGTTTCCATTCAATTTCATCAGATTATTAATTAAATAATCAATTAATTAATCAGTTCAATCATTGATTTGTTTTTGTATGATTTGATCAGGTGAATATGAGTACATCGACGTGGTGTTCACCGACGGAGACAGGCTCATCATCGACGTCGATTTCCGATCGGAATTCGAGCTCGCACGGCCGACGAACTCATACAAATCGGTGCTGCAATCGCTGCCGTCGATCTACGTCGGAAAACCGGACCGGATCAAGCAGATCGTGGCGATCGTGGCGGAGGCGGCGAGGCAGAGCATGACGAAGAAGGGATTGCACGTGCCGCCGTGGAGGAAAGCAGAGTACGTCAGATCCAAGTGGCTGGCTCCATATACTCGATCGACGTCGTTGGATCACGGGATCGGATCCAACGGCGTTGAATCGAAGGATGTTGTTGAGAGAATGGAGACGTCGTCGGAGGCGGCGGAGGAGACATCGACGCCGCAGTGGCAGTTACCGCCGGCGGTAAGGGCGAGGAGTTCCGAGAGGAGAGTCACCGGCTTGGCTTTTCTCCTCAATGAGAAACCTTACAAATTTTGATTTTCTTTTCCTTTTTGAAATTCTCGGGCTCTTTTTTTTAAATAAAAAAGAAAAGAAAAAGAGTTGCAACGGGAAAATATACCAAAGTGAGTGAAAATATAAATCTGGGAGTTTCTTTTTTATTTTATTTTTTCTTGACTTTTTGGGCATTGCAACAATGATGGCAAAGAATGGAAAGCTTTATCCTCTTCGTGGAAAAATGAACAGAGATATTCGATGGAGGAAAGGAAAACCTGCAATCAACAAATTTTTTTTTACTGGTAATCAGATTTCTAGGTCGTTTATTTTAATTGCAATTTGGTAGTGGGGTTTGTGATGTTGGGATTGGTTTGAGCATCTGGATTTGCAAAATATGCTGATCGTTTCCTGGGAAGGAAACAAACAAGAAGATAAAAGTTGGAACCCCCGGTATCATTACGTTTCCTTCATTTGCAAACACGATAATTAAACCAATTAAATTAATCCTTAGATTACGGTGATTCTCTGCTTTTGATGCAAGCAAGCTTTATCAAAGATTACCAGTGGGAGATTGTTAATCGATCCATTTGATTAATTTATTTCGTAATATTAGCGAAGTCAGTGCAGTTTGTGAGTGGACGAATGAATTGAGTATTGGGGGGTTTACGGGAAGCGTGAGAGTGCGGTTGATGATGACGAGAGGCGAGAGTTATGACGATGGGACTCTCGTGCCGTCTCGTGCGCCGTGAAGGTGAATACGTCAGTGTTGTAACGGCCAAAAAGATTTGGTACTCTCTTCCGTCAACAAATGCCCCTGGCTCATGGATCTTTTCCTTTTCTATGGACAGTGATATATACAGTGGCTTTGATAATATGACTCGTATGGTTTGAATTAATATACGTGGGTCTTTAACTATCGCTCAAGACCCTTTTGTTATGATAAAATTATCTGGGTCGATGATATTGTTGTTGTATCTCATTCTGTCACAACATTCCTGAGACTATGATGGTCATTATCAAAATGGTGAAGAAGTATCGAATCAAAATATAAGTGAAGGATGGAAGATTAATTGGAGGGACCAATGGCTCAAATTTTTCTTAATTTGGACTAGGAAGCTCGACCAATCAGAGGAAGGTCAAGGATTATGTGTAAATGTGATATGACTAGTGTTGCTTTGCCACATCATTTCCTGTTACTAAATGGCACAGCATGGAGCATAAGAAATCTGTTCATTGCGCGTTAGGAAAAAGACTTGATTGTTGAGCTCAATGTAGCATCTTCATTTCAATGGTGTATAAACACTATTGTTAATGAGAAAACTGTACCATGAAAGCTAACACTGATGTTATTATTAATCATCAGTGGACTCCCTTTGCTTTAGTTCTTTGATGGAAACTCTTGAAAGAAGATGATGACTCAATGAAAATGGAGAAATTTTGAGGCGTGAGCTTGTACTATACAATCAAAATGATCACAAAATCAAAAGGAAAGCAGAGGGAAAAGCCAAAACAAAGTAAAAGCCAAACATGGGGAATGATTATTGAGCTATGTGGTGGGGTTGAGATTCTGTAGCTAGCTTTCTATAATTAATCGATCTACTTTGCATTTTTCTTATTCTTAAGGGTATTTATTCGTTTCGTTGTACTTTGGTTTAATCCCTTTTCTGAATTGTCCTTTTACTAGTGTTCTTTTAAAAAAGAAAAAAAGAAAGATACGGTCGCATATGTATAATGTTACAAGTTTCTACGTTCGACGTTTGAAACAATAACCAAAAAAAGAAACCTCATAATGTAATTTCTTTACAACTTGATAAACAAAGTCAATGGTCAATGACTACGTACGTATGTTTGATAAATTTGTGACGAGCTTATGCAACGGCAAATTAATCGAATACAGAACCGTACAAATTTATCAAGTCATTATCCATTTATCAAGCCCACACGCAAATTCATCTTCCCATGTTATTACGTAGAATTCAAGGATATTGTTCACACAAAAGCTTAACGAATACATCTTCATTTCTTAATCCTTTTTTTTCTGTCGATAATTTTCTCAATCGTTGTTGCTATTGGTAAGAATGTGACATGCCTTTCATCTGTCTGTCGATCTTTCTTAGACGAAATTATAACAACTACAATACTGACCTGTGCGTTGCACGATAAAATATCATAATAATAGTTATTATACATAATTGTATCTACGTCAAATTTAAAGAATTCAAATTTAATGATCATTTTGCATAATCAAAAATTTTTAAATTATATATTACTATTTCCATGCATGGCTTATATTATATTATTAATAATCGATTTCAATTAAATCTTTCTAAAAATCGCCTCATGAAATATACTATTGGTAAAATAGTTATGGTTAGATTAAACGTTCCAGCATGATATAAGGATCGTTTTGATTAGATTTGTTAATAAATTAGAGTGGTATAAGACTTAATTTAAATTATTTTTAAATGATTGTATTAAATTTATAAAATATAATTATTTTTGTTTCAGAATTTGTACATATGATGTTAAGATTTTATTTATTCATACTTTTGATCAAATAATTAGGTTAGATTTGGATTCATTTTTACAATTTAATCTTAATAATTTAACTCGCAATAAAAGTAGATATTTAATTGGTAAAGATTTTTTTTAGTTTAAATAAAACGAAATGTCATGACATGCAGTCATGACGTTTGTCATTCGAATAGTTTCTGGATGTTTTATTTATTCATACTTTCAATTAAATAATTAGGTTAGATTTGATACTCATCCTTGAAATTTAATCTTAATAGATTAACTCGTAATAAAAGATTAGATATTTAAATGATAAATATATTTTTTTAGTTTAAATAAAACGAAATGCCAGGACATACCGTCGTGCCGTTTGTCATCTAAATGTTTCGTGTAATTATATATATAATAGATTAGCCATTGAGTTCGGAATGATCTTACGTATCT
Organism: Drosera spatulata; assembly: GCA_035668315.1. NCBI lineage: Eukaryota > Viridiplantae > Streptophyta > Magnoliopsida > Caryophyllales > Droseraceae > Drosera > Drosera spatulata. The sequence goes on from JAOVYX010015324.1 coordinate 8,923, forward strand.
TGTTATACGCAACGGGATATGATTCTACCTTATCATGTTACGACATGTCCATCCCAAATGTCATAAATACAAACCCAATATAGATATATTTTATGACAAAACCTAAAATTAGCCATTAAAAAAGGGGGGGAAATGGTCATTTGTATGAGTAATCAAGGTGAAAAAGTCAGATTTTGATGCACTGATGCGGGCCAAAAAATTTTCCCCCAATTGACCAAAATCACAGGTCACAGGCACAAATCCTTTCAATTGTAAAGCCATATAGGTGGGACGATGAGTTTTTTGGCCTTGGCCTCTATCTATAAATATATCTTGAGTGCCCCAAGAGTGTACGTACTATCATATGATCATAAACGTGAAAGTTCATTTGCCTTTATAACTTGTAAGGTCCAGCAAAAGGCAGTCCTATGCTTGACAAGTCACGTGCGATATACATAACAGTTGTCACTTTTAGCGACATATAGACAAGCAACTTGTCACACTCTTTGTCCGTATCACCTAACTATTTATCCACTACTCGTATATGTGATATGAGGCATAAATGGTACCTGTTCTTACGCGAGTACATATAACAACCAAATGATTCCCATGGGAGCAATTGTCGTTCCAATGTACGTATAAGCATTCATTATTCTTACTCAAATGTTACCGAGCAATTGTCGTTACAATGTACGCATAAGCATTCATTCTTACTCGAATGTTACTTTCACTCCGCCAAGATGACACAGTTTCACTCCGCTAAGATGTCACGTTACAGTGTACGTATAAGCATTCATTTTCTTGCTAACTTCAGCTTAATAATAACACTATTTGGCTTGCATGAAGGTGCAAATCTCTTGATCATTCAAGGGTGAAATAAGTGGTACAGTAGTATGTTCCACTCTAAGAATGGAATCTTTGGTAGGGGCAATCGTAGAAGTTTATCCATAAAAAAAAGGGTCATCAAATGTCACCAAAAGCATGACATGTACCATGAGCTCAATCCAATTACGCAGCGAGTGCAAGTGTACAACAGTATCAACGTAACCTAAGAGCCTGTTCCTGCGTAACACATTAATCAATAGCTAAGTTTCTGTAACACCACTTTTCTTAGATTTAGTGCCGAAAGGATGACCCGAAATTAAACAATAGCCGATCAAATAGCGCAGTTCGTAGCTAGCACTTTGTTTATGGCTTCCCCACTTTATAGTTTAACGACTTCCACAGGTAACCACAGAGACGATTCCATCTAGAAAAAACTTCATCTAGAATAAGTGTATGCTGACCGCAGAAATGCCAATAGTATATCAGGCCATAATAAATTATCGTGTCGCGGGTTCAGCGGTAAAGACAGGCTGGGCCATGACGCATATATATAAGCTAGGTTATATTTGCCCTTTTGCAAGGTGTTGAACGACGAATAAACTGGAACTTGGCCGAATGGAAAGAGCCGAGGTTTTCTGGAAGCCGTAACTATAGGCCTTCCAAGTCTAACATAAACGAGGAGGTAGAATAGCAGGCAAAGTGTCAAATATACTAAAATAAAAACGTAGGAAATGAAAATTGCGCTCGTTGACACTCTATCCTAATGGGACAGACATATCGTGAGATGACCTGACCAAATATTGGGGTTCCCTTTGTTCTTCAGTTTAGGAAACGCACCATTCTGATTGGCACGCACAATGGTCCTCGGATGTTCAGTTACCAAAAGATTTTAACAGCTTATACAGGACCATAAAATCTCTATAAAGTCACGCGGAGAATAAAGTAGCCATCATCGCCAATACTACCAGTTATTACGAAGATATACAGATGATCAGCAGCTGGCCAAAGGCGTCCATGAACTGCCAACTAAAACTGGTCCAAATACAACTGAGAACGACGACGATGGCGCCGAAGTTTCTCTGCCCTTGCAGATTTGGCCCTTTTCATCTGAAAAACACATAGAACACGTAGGAAAATCTAAGATTCTGCTTTTTCCTATGTGCATGTGCCGACATATAAGTCCTACGTTTGCAAATTCATTCTTTGATATAGACGCATCTTCAAAGAGGTCATGTCGAAGGGGCCCTGGCCTCCAACACTGACGAGGGAGTGTCATGTATTCGAATACGTGACGTGGAAGGGGCCCTGGCCTCCAACCTGACGAAGGAGTGTCATGTATTCGAATACGTGACACTAGGAAGCATGTGACAATCAATATTGAGCAGAAGTATAACTACAACTCTCAACGAATCTTGCTGCCCCATCATTCCGAGTTTCTGGTTACGCCCCTACCTTTCCGGGTCATTTTACGATGTGAGCAAAGTCACATCGATTCCATCAAGAATTGTGGATTGAATTATAAACTTGAAAGGTTCTACTCCGTATCTTTTACTATCAAACTAGATTTTAATGAGCTATTCTTTTGGGTTTGAGCTCTAACATCCCAAATAGGGATCAACGTGTACACGATATGGGTCAGGCGAAGTCCGAGTTCTCAGCTAGCCTGCCTATGACTAGAAACGTAGAAACATACACCAAAGATAGTAAGATATGATTCCCTAGTCACGTGTTGGATAATGTGGGATGCACAAACATAGAGGAACAAGACATGAACTAGTCCTTGAGGGTGATCATCCACACCTCATGTGCTCACATTTGGAAGGTGAAACGTGCTACCCTTGTATAGCTAGAAAGGCGCCGAGTAGATTATTTCAGGTATAAGTTCAGAAGGTGTGAACAGATTTAGATGGTAAAGAAGTTGCTCACAGTTTCAAAGAGACTGGGCTCATACACGACTGCTCCTCTTCGCAGCCAATTCACGAGCGACTTCTCTCAGTTCTTCTGGTGATGGGGGTGGTGGTCCCTCAGGAGGATAAACCACATAAGAGCGCTGTGCGAAAGGAAACAACACAAGTGTCACAGGAAGAATAACCAAAACATAATCAAAGTATACAAACTAATAAATTCTAGCCAGCTTCACAAGTTGATGATCTCAGCTATGCACACAACTCCTCCCAATCAGGAGTAGTATAGAGTACACAACTATGGATGAGTCATCTTTTCTCTACTTTTGGTTTTTCCCGACAGCAAGGGAGGTGATATTTTATAACCTCTACATCGTCGTACCATCGCTTAAGTTTCCTCTAATCAAATCTTGAGAGTCCTGAGATACCATCATGTTTGCTGAATTCCTAATAGGCCTACTAGATGAGGGCATAGGCCAACAACTGCGGCATATAAACCCAGTACACTGCTAATCCTAAGTTCAGTTAGTTTATAACTGCCATCATGTATCTATCCAAGTCCAGATCAAGCACAACCCTGATTGCAAGCCTAAATACTAAATCAAGAGAAGCATGGCAACGAGGATTTTGTCACCATCACCCTGACTAACCCAACTTGGTCGTGCACAAAGCAATCAAAAGACAGAAAGCAGAAGATTACATGCAATCCCAAGTTGGGCAAAACACCGATGCACAATGATCCCATACTGTTCAAATATTCTCTGATGTCGACTAAGTACTAGCTTTTGTAGATTTCACTCGATCAAGGATTGATACCGGCGGGTATGTGTGAAAAAAAAATGGCACCTAGGTGTACACTACTGGCACATTGGGCAACCTATCTATAATCCCCCATGAGAGGCGTTATCGCTTATGCTCAGGATCTAGTCATTAGCAACAGTTGTATGTCCAACATCCCAACTCACTCACGGCTTCTCATAAATCTTCATTCCAAGCACACGAATCAGCACGCTACAAAAGGCATGCTCGAACAAAGTGGCCCTTTGTGGATCAGCAACTCATGCAAAAATAACCTCATACTGACTCTCTTCAACTGAGAATGCCTCACAAATTTTCAATTCTAAGCAACAAGATATAGAATGGAGAAAGCAGGAAGGGAAACTCACGTTGCCCATGATCCTCTGGAGATTCTTGTTATTGTTGGCGAAGACATACATCAAAGTAATCGGAACCGAAACGTAAACCGCGAATTTCCCAACCTCCAGCAACCCCTTTGCAGTCCCAAGGGACGACATCTCTCTCCCCCCACACACTCACTAAATCCAAAACCCTAATCCTTCCTAATCACCCACAATTCCAGAAACCCAATTACGGTTCCAACCTTCTCCGACACTGTGGTTCCCCTGAGCTTCGAATTCGATCGAGTTCGGGTCGATTCGTCCCTGAAAAAATTGACGTCGATGGAGTGCTATGGTTTAATTGTGATGTCTCGAGATCAAGAGTCGAAAAATTTTAGCGACAGCGAGAGATAATTCCTCGCCTTAGATTATGACGCCGGAGTTCCGATGCAAAGTTGGCCAAAGAACTCCGAGGCGGTGATCGGCGGTGGGAAGTAAGTGGATAGAGATCACCCGCATGACATGGCCGGAAGCAACAACGGAAAAAGATGTAATGGGTTATGGGCCGTGCATGCGGGTCTGTGGTTTGGGCCTTACAGGGGTTTAAGCCCAAACTCCCAAACAAACAGTGTCCGTGAGATGACGATGACGATGACGATGACGATGACTATGATGATAGGAGTATCCCATAATAGGGTTTCGAGCATGAATGAATGCAGTTAAGAGCGATCTCAATGTCGTCGGGCCGAATCTGACGGGGGTTTATCCCCAAGGATGAAATTCGATTCCAGTTTGTTTTTGGCTGGTTTGGTTCTAGTTTTGCCGATTTTTGATCGAATCCATTGGTGTTGCACTTCAGCCTCTGCAAGAGATGTTAGATCAGATGATGACGCTTTCGTTATTGGTGCCATATCTGTTATGTATGTTTTCGCCTTGAGATGTCACCAATTGCGGGATTCATTTATCGTGAAAACGATGTTTAGAAGACACAGGGCACTGTTTTAGAGCTGTTTATATACTGTGCTGGCCAAAGATGGGGTGATGGATGCTGTAATACCAATTGGATTGCAATGTGCCGCATTGTGGACAAAGTTTTCCCATCAGATGGATCTCATTCTATCAGGGGACGAATATGTGTTATCCTGGCATTGCTTATTTTTGATCCTGAACCTGCTGGGCTGCTTGATTTCTTTCAAAGCTGGGTAGGTGCACCCGTACATTAGAGCAACAAACCTGCTGCTTTCTAGGTATGTCTCTCATTTTTATTTTATTGAGAAGATTACAGTTAATTGAAGAAATATCATTTCGAATAGATTATCATTTGACCAAGTTGTGAACCTCTTAAGTTCTGGCTTCAGTTTGGGTAAGCCGACTGCTGGATAATTGTAGGATAGAAGTTCCTAAGCGCCACTGCCTCTAGAAGTCAGGTACATGTTCTATGTGGCCATTCGCATGTCTTTTGCTGCATCATATGTTTTCTGTCCTTTTATTTAGTTCAGCCGAATGTGTGTCTCTCTCTCGCATACGATAGAGTTAGACCATCTAACTAGAGTTATATTTTCTGAATACATTCTTTAGGAGACGGAGGTTTTCATTCCCGAACTTGAAACCTGTTAGCAAAACTTGGGAGTCCATTTCTCTTTGCTTCTTTCTTTTGTGTATTCTTGGAAGATTCCAGGATACAAGAAAGCTGCAGGACAATGATAGATCTTATTCAACTACAATGCGAACTACTGGTTTGGGGTTAATCTTTGAAATAAATAGACCGTTCTGTGCTGCTAGTTTCTTTTTGTTCACTTTAATTAATCTCTGCTGGTTGAGAGACGACTGCCTTTTGATCTGTTGACTCCATGATATATCCTTGTTTCTACGGCCTGTAAAGATGCAAAAGGAAATGCAAACAAGCTTGCTTTATTACAGAAGAGTGAACTTTAAAGTTATATGAGTCTTTAATACCGTTGATAAAGCATTCAAACAACTTAACACTACTTTTTCACTTTGTTAAAGGTTATTAACTCCGTGTTTGTTTTTTTCTCGAGGTGTTTTCGAAATCAAGAGATACTTGATGATTCTGCTTGCTAGTAGAATCCCAAGTCAATGGAAGTCGTTACTATCTAGGTTTTATATTCTAACTAGATGAAATCAGTCGCATGAGTAATCTTCTTGTGCCTCGACTTTTCTTTTGAATATCCGTTATAACATGTCCAACGGTTGCCATCCCGGCCCCTCATTTCTCCTTATTCCAAAACTCATATCTGATGACGAATTTCCGTGATTACCATTCTCATCTTTGTTTCACTTATATCTCGTCGTAAGTTCAAATATAGAAATGCCCTCCTTACTTCAATTATATTTTTGTGAAGGTACCTACTCTTACCGTCTTGATTTGGCTTGTACTCAAACGCCTTTTGGTACGTCAAAATGTTAGGCATGGGTATATCTTGTTTGGTCCTGTAGCTAATGCCTGTATCGTGTGGTTTATCTTCTTAGGTTATCTGGTTTATGTACCTAGCTTGGAGTTATCATTTTCTTACCTGAATGTTTGGCAAAGGGAGGCAATATGAGTGGAGATTAATAAACAAGATCTTTACCTAGGGCATTTGAATACTTCAAATGAGTTCATCCATGTATTTCAATCTACCGATAACTTCCAGATGCCTCAATGCCACTTCCGTGATGTATACCTAACGAGTTAGGAAAAAGTTGTTAATATGAGGGACAACACATGCTGATATGCCGATATGTATCTGTAATGTTGTGTGACTCGGTGCATTTGTAAATTTAACGAGTAAGCTCCAATGTCTCTGTATTCTGCAATTTTATCTGTTTCATCTTGGAGTCTGTCCAAGTAGATAAACTTCATTCCTGTATGCCTTGAATGATCTCATCCTCACCATGATCTTTAATGTGGTGATTGAAATTTAACAGAGCATCATTTTTTCGACCTGCATAAATCAACCCTAGGAGCGTTATTCCTCCTGTTACATGTCACATCTTTTTTCCCTTGTGTAATTTAGCATACTTCTCTAAGTTCTCCTTGCATGATTTCTATAGTTGTTTGGTTCGGCTCCGACCTCGTCCTCCCTGATCATTCCGGTTCTCCTTGTTTGAATTTGATGTGTAACAATTGAAGGAGCAATTAAGTTATTCGCGTTACGTTTTGTATTAATCATTGACGAATGAATCGAATTAAGTAGGTACCTGAGTGTATCTCGTCACATGTATACCAAAATCTTCATATAGGTATGAATATTGCATCTGATAATCGATAAATCTCATAGGTACAATCATATAGTCACCAAAACTGGGGCAAAATATGTTTTTTTTCTCCTGATTTCAACATTTTTGACTATGAACGAAAAACGCTTTCTTCCTATGCAGTTTCTTGCATAATAGAACTCATTACATGATGTAAAAGTAAAGCATCAAGGATTCATCAAAGCACAGAAACCCTGCTTCAAAACAAGATCTGAGTTTCTTGTTCTGTTATATCCTTGTCGTTCTTGTTGGTTTATGGATCCAAACATTTCTTGTCTTCATCAAATAGCGTAACCGAGTCCTTTTGCATCTGATGCTCTTATAATCCTCAGTCTTTTGCAGGACGATGCAAACATCCTGCAACAACGCGAAATACAAGTGAAGTTTCATGTCAGCACATCAATTCCTAACAAAAAATGCTTTGAAGAGAATGGCTGAGGGTATATGAAAACTTACTCCCATGGAACATCACCAACAAGCATCAAGTCACCGTCCTTGTCCTCATAAGCCGGAACAAACTCCGAACCACCATAGCCTTCTCGCTCCAAGTACTCGCCGACCCTGAACTTGAACATGTCCTCGAGAGAGTTGAGGAGCTCATGGTATCCCTTGTAGTTGCTTAGATCTATCTTTCTCAGGTAAGGTGCTCCATCCATGCTCACTTTCACATACACTCCGTGTTGATGCTGATCTGATTTCTTCTGTTTGAAGCTGTTTTTCCTGAATGGTCTGATTGGTGGCCACCCCACCACCTGTGCCCTGCCAAAATTCAATATATTTGTCAAAATCTAAGATTTGTCTCTGCAACTCATTAACCATATCTTACTTGTGTGTACTATTTTTTCACGAGGAAAGAACATGGACTTACTTGGCAGCAGGACCGGCAAGTTCCTCGCCGTGGCCAGCGTCTGAGTCATCGCCCTCGGATGCCCGTTTGTTGCCACGGAAACCCGACAAGAAGTCCTTGTCGGATCCATCAGTGCCCGGCAAGCCCAACCGGAGCTCGGTGTCCTCGAGGTAAAGTCCACCCTGATCACTCTTAGTTGAATCCATGCAGCTCATTCTTCTTTCTTCTCCTTTTTTCAAGCTTTGAATCTGCCTTGATGACTAGAGAGGATCGTAATATGTGAAGCTTTGGTTCGATGATGATAGTGGTTGAGAGCTTAAATGAGATCTTGCTTTTCTTTGTATTCTATATAACCGTGAGGGGAAATGGTGATGGAAAAAATGAGAAGTGAGAGGGCTGTTTTTATAGTATGAGGAATTAGTATTGATAGAAGTAGTTACATGAATGATGGAGAGGCATGACTTGGTGGGGAGGGGCAAAGGCAAGATAATGCTGTCGGTGGCAAAAGCAACAGCTTTATGGTAATATGGGGGACAAGAGTGGGACAAACACAAGGTGGGCAGAGACTTGCTTTGAGGGAGATGTATATTGTATTGGAGGGAATGGTCAACATGTGAGGGTGATGTATCTTGAGCCGTTGGATGATGGGCTCGTTATGGCTTCTTGTTCTAATCTTAATAACAGCTTTCAATAATCCTGAAAGATAAAATAGATTGTTTAAAAATGAATAGATTGTTTTATTTTAAAATATGCCAAAGAATGGTCACGCTCAACGAGCTTCACCGGTTGGACCGACGAAAAAAGCGAAAGTAAATCAATGGTTTAAATCTAAAGGAAAGGAAAGTTCCTACTGGAGCAGGGTATGGTGGGGAAGGAAAGAGGAGCGTTCGGTCATGTGGGGTAATTGGCTGCTCTGCAGCAGGCAAGGGCCATGAGATCTTGCTGCTTTGGTGGGTGTGCTGGTTGAGTCATGGTAGTGAGTATCTGTTTTGGGACAGTAGATCGGAAGGAAAAAAAAATGTACTTCTGCTCCCAGCACCAGGGAAGTTCTAGCTGTCGCAAGGTTTTTGTCTTCTCTGTTAGGTAAAGTTAGTTGTGATCTGGTCGGTTGAGGTGAGAGTCATGTTAGTTGATTCGATTTATACTTCACATGGAGATGTCAATGCAAGCATACACATACAGTGGATATTGTTGATGCTGCGTTGACGACGCGAAAAGGGTATGCTGTATCATACAACTTGTATGCAAGATCATTTTTCACGCTTAGCAAATAAGAGCTTAAAGGATCGAAAGAAATTGGGGAAGTCTGTATTGCAGGGGTGCCGATTCGCGCTGCTTCAGTACAAAAGCAATCCTGTTTCTAGAAATGTTAGATAGCAACGGTGGGGTGAAGGTCTGGTGCATTCTAGCCCCAATGCAGGATTTTATCTGGCTTACTTTCCTGTATGTTCTAGACTGTTAGTGCTATCGAGATTCGGATATATACTCATAGTTCAGGATTGGTAAGAGGTGGATTACAATCCAATGCAACTCTGGTGAAAGATTAGTTGGACTCGAGGGCCATGTAGAGGTTGTTTCTTAAGACTTAAGAGACCTTGGTTTAGCCAGGTCGATAAAGCTTCCATCAGATCCATGGATTCTGCTCGACTTGTCTAGAAACGCGTTGAACCCTAAACTTTCTGCCGACATACAATCGGTTGCAAAAGCCTCAATCCACTCCGTTTGGCCCTAGAACGACCTAGTTCTTCTTTCGGTAACACGCTCTTTTTCTGCTTTAGGGTTATTTAGAATAGGTTTTTAGGTTTGGACCGCAGATGCTTCTTTCGTTCCAGACTGGATATGATATTGACTCCAAAACATTTCTTGACTTGGCTTTTGTCACTCTCCTGAGTCCTCCCCACAGGAACATTTGGGGAGATCTCATGAGAAGTAAAAGTCTATGTATCTGTAGCTCATGGATATACATGTTTCCAGATATGCATTGTGGATATCTTGGCAGATTTGGCTTGTCATCTTTTTCCTGTACATTAGTAATCCTTTCCCTATCCCAGAGCGTATACATAATTGCGTACATAGTTATGGTCCCAGTGTTAGAATTCATAGATCTTAATTTCACCAAGAGTTTGCGCGACAAGGAGTGAAGGACAGATCATGTACTCTGTAGTAGTCGTTACGAGTTAAGAAACATGTAGCATAGCGCACACTTGATTATGCTGTCGTGACTCCAGTATTATATGCATCTGAGGCACAGAGGGAGCTCTCTAGATAATTTTATTGCAGGGAATACACAGGAAGTTTTCTAGCTAACTCTGTTGCAAGTAATGTGACATGATTTGTGGTCCGGCAGAAGGACAAACTTGCGCTATGTCTGTTTGTTTATCCACGAGACTCGAGTTCGAGATCTACACAGGTGATAATCCTACATACACATACTTTATATAGCTAGAACTGCTGTTTTTCCTCGTCTTTTACAGGTGGAATTAGACTGGAGGAAAACGGGCTGGGCCAGACAGACGACTATAATTTTGGTGGATCTAAATGGGCCATGTGTAATTTGTCCTTTAGGTACATTTGTTGGCCCACCCCTCATGTTCGCAGTTGACAGGTGCTGCCTATCTCCACTCCATGGGTATAAAATCAAATAGAAATTGACCTCAAGATCATTCTGATAGGAGTTTTCCCATCATGATACCACATATATTTATAATTTGATAATGACAAAATTGGTATCCCATGTTCATATACATCTGTTTTTCATGTCTCAATGTTATTACTGAAATGATCAAGTTCATCTTATATTGTCGTCTCTAAGTGTTTACATGGTCAATCAATTGATTCGTCGAATCTCAGCAACCATCATTGCGGTCGATCTCTTCTCTTCAATCGTTTCTCTTAACATCGATATCTCCATTTGTGATCGAGAGTCGTCGAATTCCTTCGATAGCTGCACTACATTTGTGCCCTCATGGTGTCGATGTCCGTGACGTTTCATCGTCGACCATATGTACCTTGATCAATGATATCAAACAAGAAGAGAAGTGCGAAACCACGCAGCTGTAGCGTGGGGTGGGGTTGTCCATGCCAAGGTGTGAGGACTCAAAAGGGGTCCTCCTCGATCGATATGGTCATGTTTGGAGCTCAAGTGGGTGCATATGGTCATGATAGTGAACATGATCATCGCGGTTGATGGTCCGCTTGGTCCGCCACCCGCACGAGAGGTGCCATCGACGTACAAAACTTTGGCCCTCCGCCTCTTTCATGACGATGGGGACTCTTTTTATAAGATTGGATCAAGAAATGGCTTAGTTCGATGCACTTCTCACGAAAGAAATCAGGCATCATTAAAAAAAAAGATTGTTTATCGTTTAACTAACATGGTTGACAAGAAAAACCCGTAAATGTGTGTATTATAAGATTGATGAACTGACTGTTGAGATTCTATTGGGAATTTAACTATGTAGACGTGTTCACTACACAATTCAGCTTTGATGCCATGCCGGTGTCCCTTGTTCAACCAACACGAAGAAATTTATTTTCATTATTAATAGCACTGTAGGTGTACTATTTCGAATATATATAAGGTGCATCAACAAGATTCTCTTCCCATGTATAGTGTACGAGTCTTATGGAAAATCCATGTGAGTTATATCAACTACATGTCGTTGATTCTTTTATAAATGTGAAAATTAGGTTTGATGAAATAACATAGTGGCAAGAAATCAAGTTACAAGATTAAGACATCACAATAATTAGATACCAGGGAAGCAATCCAAAATAGCCTTCCTTTTTATTGTATAGTTATAGAAATAAGATTTTATATATCTTGTTCTTCTCATATCCTATTATTTGACGGGAATATCCAGGATGTCAGGAAAAGTAGTGACTAGCTGGAGTATTTGATATATGGTGCATTAGCTATTTGGACCCTGAATATCAACGAATGGTAGCTGGGCTCCTGGATGAAGCCGTAAATTATTCCATTGATATCGAACACTCCAATGTCACAAAACAATACACGTTGATATGGGATATTTATGTCTGGAGCAAATTAGGGATCATTCTGTTTATGCAATTAAATTAGGGATCATTCAACTTCTATCACTGGCCCCAAATCTCAAATTTACTTTTCCGGTCAACTGGCCCCAAGACATGCGAGCTCTTGCAGTACACCTTATAACCTGTGGGGCGCGATCACCATCTTGTAAGATTATCTAGCTTGTTTCTTTTTTGTGTGGGGAGGAGACTACTCATAGAAGTCTGAAGATTTTCTTCGACAAAGCAAGTATTCATCCAGCGTAATTCCAAAAGTACTACCAGTAATGTTATTCTTCAGTGCCAAATTAATCGATTAGGTATCCCCGTTGTATATATCATTTTTTTTTATTTTTTTTATTGTACTAGTTTCAGACGTACTCCGTTGTATATATCAACTTAGGACCTTGATAGCAATATTATGCCAAGAGGACCTCCTCGGCTTTGACATACAACACATCAACGCTCATCCTAAAATAGCATCCAATAACTGGTGATCTAACTTTCATATCTTTGGTTCGCTCAAATATGTGATCGTCCTATTGCTTTTACTATCGCTCTATTAATAGCTATCTCATATTTTCAGTCGTATATATGTTACCCTCGGATTGATGTTAAGTCATGCACGTAGGCCATGTCTACCCATGTATTCATGGAATGATCAACATCGTGACATGAATTCCCAATTTTCGAGGAAATACATACATATATATATCCCTGAAATAATATTTTTTTTCAAAAACAGAAAAAAATATCAAAATTATTCGTGTTATGGTCTTGGACATGAGACAAGTCACATCTTTTAATTTTGGGAGAAGGAAACATCCCTAACCCAAGCTGTAAACCTGCCCCCAATTGTCAATTTCTCCGACCCAAAACCCCCATTCGCATTAGGCCATGCTTCATGCTTGGTTGTATCATCAAAAGATACATTACCTTCTTAAATACTAACCAAACGATATGTTCCAATGATCAACCCATATTTCGTTGAGTGTAAAATTACCATTACTTGTTGCAGATAAGTTGGCTGCATTTGATGCGACAAATTTCTCTATATAAACACGATTGCCAAGTACACATACCTAGCCGAGTTACATTGAGAGTCGATTTCTTATGGGCACCGAGCTAGATAATCTTTTACAAAATGCCCGACGATGTTGAAATGGTTCATTTGCTCGAATTAAACGTCAAAGCTCAATGAATTCCATATGCAAAATTAATTCTCCCTGCTTTATGTCACTAATCATACAATTTCAACGGGATCTCTATCATTTTCGCACCATGTTTATCTTATTCTCAAATCTTTTTCCAGTTTTCTTGTACTATAATTTTTCAGTGTGCACGTTGACTTTCACAGAATATATTTCTTGTTTGATTTCTTCTCGTTTCTCCTTTTCAAATTCAACCCTTTAAAATGAAAATGAAAGAGAATAAAAAAGAGACAACAGCAGCGAGAAAAGAAGATAATTTATTGTAGCAAGGAATAAATTAAAAGGTTCTCAACTAGTGAAGTGGAACAATTTCACATGGTATACACATGTTACAATATGCTCAATCTTGTGTATGCAGAGAACAAGATCAAGGCCGGAATGTCCCTGCATCGATTTACTCTGCACGCACTGCATATCCGTCACGGGCTATGAACCTTTAATGTCAAGAGATTCGACAGTATTTTGTTAGGGTCACAATTATGATTATTGATGTAGATTTTCATGAGCCATCTACTGGAACGAAAGGTTACGTGGGTTGTATGCAATACAATGGTCAGAGCATGACATTCTAAATCCTATGAATAATATTGGGGGAAAATTAGCTGCATCCACCGCAATTAGTTGATTGCCACAACTACGACTTTCAGTATATTTGATTAGTTCTTTCAACACACGTGTTTATATTTCGAATTTTCTAATTCTTAAATCATAGAATTGGTCATTTGTGTCGAAGAAACTACTCTAAATTGTTAAAAAGATCAAACACTGTAGCCAACTATTGCATGTTCTAGTAAATATTACTAGTAATATTTAAAGACATTATAAGATGATAAATTCCATATGTTTTATGTAAACAGTGTCATCATGATCTAGTAAAGGTCAAATATTGAGCATTACTCCTAATAATTAAGCGTAAGTGATTAAAATATGGAAGTTCTGGGTGAAATAGTTGCCATCAGACGCGAAGTTGCAGTTGAAAATCCAGTTTAAAATTTTACGAATGGCTGTGGGGAAGAGATAAAGTCATTAATTTTTCACTTCGGTCAAGGAAAAAGGGGCACTTTAAACAGTAAATATTCACTAATCATTGTGTCACTCAAACTTTTGACTTGTTGACTGAGCGGGCCGTTCAGCTAGCCGACCTCGAACGGTCGAACCGGATCCAACGCACAACTTGCCGCCACGTTGCGAATCATGAGTGGTCCCATTACATCCTAAACTTTCTAACATAGATCTCTCATCTCTGGCCACCTCATAAATTTAACCATATTAGCAGATAACAATAATCTACTCATTTAGATAATTGCGCTTGTAGTCCGAAATTTTCCAAAGCGTACATATATTTATGTGATGCGTACAAAATCATGACATGTCAATGCATGCCACAAATTGTATATGTCGATAACTCGTTCTGACGGCAAAAGTTGTGAAGTTCTATGTCCATATAAAGTTCAAGCATTCATTAAAAATGTTTATTACTACTACATCAGAAGGAGCAATTCATGTTGTTTGAGTGATTGAGTGAAATTAACTTTCGTTGTTAAATCATTCCATAAATAAAAAATCACACTTTTGAAGAGGTATACACTCTCAAGGTGTACTGATAAGTCCCCCGTTTTGTGTGGTCATCCACAATCCATATATTACTCATTAATTTTACTACTAATTGCTTTTATCACTAATTAAAAAATTATTCTTTTATTCTTATAAAGAATGTAATAATTAGATCAGACATACATGTCGATATAAGTTTTGATTAGTATATAATGATGTTCAAACATAATTTTATATAAATTATATATTTTAACCTAATATATATTACGTAACCATTAAACATGATTTAATATAAAAATAAAACTCACGTTCATATATATAAAATAATATAAATCGAAAGAAATATTAGTCTAAACAACTCATTTTATTGCTAATTAATGATCACCATAAAAATACATTAGTTGATTGACACAGACACATATAGAAAGCAAGACACCTATACACAACCCATCAAGAGAACAACATCAGCTGATAGGAATTTATTACTCCCTGCATCTTATTTTCTTATCTGTATCATTTTAAAATATAACAAATATATCATATTTAATAGTTATTTTTTCACATAAAAAACATTAAAATAAATCAATATAATATATTCATCATCTCCTTACTCCTCCTTTCTTATTATCTTTTATAAACCCCAGCTGTATCATTAAAAAAATATTTTTTTAATAAATCTCATAAAAATTCAACACATATATAAATTCATGTGTCGGATCAAACTGTTCGTTATATCTTGGGACGGAGATAATATATAATTCGGTCATGGAATTTAAAAAAACCGAACCATCATCACCTCCAAAGCTATAAAGGAAAATACAAGACACCCTCATAGTTCATTCGATTAAAGTGAGAGAGAGAGAGAGATAACTCAAGTTAGCAATGGCTAAGGTGCTTGGCCTGAGAGAGACGGATCTTTGCCTTGGGCTGCCTGGCGGCGACGGCGGCGGTGGTGGTGGGGAGGTGGTGAAAAACGGAAAGCGAGGAAGGTTTCCTCAGAGTGTTGATCTGAAACTGAAGCTCGACTCGTCGCCAAAGGATTTCTTTGGAGGGGCGACGGAACTCGATTCTCCTACCAAGGGAACTATCAAGCCACCTGCCAAGTAAATATTGATCTTGTGTTTCGTTATCTGATCATATTTTGTATTTATCTTTCATCTATGCCGGTGACTTGTAACATTTATCTAATTTAATGAATTTTTTTCTTTTATTTTTTTTGGAAAATAATTTCGTACGTAAGGGCTTAGAAGATAGAAATAAATCAATATCGATCACATAAATGGATGCTACAAATTGAAATATTGAATCTGTTGATCTTCTCTATCTATTGGAAACAAACGGTATATGCATGTGTTTATGATATCAGGAGACATGAATCAATTAATTAATCAAACAAAAGTATTGAAAAAAAATGAATCACTAAGCATTTTTTGGATTAGTATGGTATTTAAGTTACTAATTAACTAACCATAAAAATTTTAACTGTATATATATATGGTTCAAAATTTTGTGTTGAATATATACGGATCTTTGCTTGCAGAGCGCAAGTGGTGGGATGGCCACCAGTGAGATCGTACAGGAAGAACACTATGGCAATAACCCACAAGTCCGCCACCTCCGACGCCGCCGCCGCTGAAGCCGCCGACAAGAAGATCAAGGACGTCAAAGACAAGGAGAAGATATCAGGCAAGAACAACAAAGAGAACAGCGGGGCTGCTGCCACAGCAGGAGCGGCAGGGGCTAATTCACTGGTGAAGGTTAGCATTGATGGGGCGCCTTATCTGCGCAAGGTGGACCTCAAGCTGTATCACAGCTACCAAGAGCTCTCTCGTGCCCTCGCCAACCTCTTCACCGCCTTCACCATGCCTGCAGGTAGGTCGATATATTTTTCTCTGTCTCATTGGTCGATTTCCTTCGTTTTCCTGTGACTTGTTAATTTGTCATTTCTCATTAATTGTTCACTTGGCCATGGTTTCACTTTTTTTCCGTTTTTATTTGTGATTTATTTTCCTTCTCTCTCTGGGTGTGTGTGTGATGTTAAAGTTTTTATCGAGTCCTCACAAAGAGGTTGGCGAACGCATTCTTGTGTTTAATTAGACTAATTAAATCAACACGAAAATTACAACATCTATCCACGTCATCAATGAAGTTGTTCGAGTTACAAGCGGTCAATTAAAATATCAAATAGTATCATTTTTCATAAAGTTATCAAGCTAAAATTAAATAAAATCTAGTTGAATCATTGAAACGATAACGAAGATCCTCAAAATATATGTTAAATAATGTATTCTTTTTATACAATATTGTAAGTTTCATGGATGGATGAAATAGTTTTGTTATTGACTAGGATTCTGTCTTTGATTACTTTGAGCGCCCAATTCCAATGATGATTTTGGTACTGTAACACATCATCTAAAAAAAAAAGTATATTTTGGACATGAAATGTTGATATTTGATTTAGATGATACGAAGTGTTGGGCCTGATAGCAAATTAAACCTTTAGATGACTACTTAATATATATCTACAGTGAATTCCAAGTTCTTACACGATATAAATTCATATAAACAACCAGATTGGTTTTTGTGGAATCCTAGCCTCTACGTGCATCTATGCACGGTATTGAATATCCTTTTCTTAGTACTCTATATTCAGTAGTCTATGTAGGGGGACGGAGTAGTAAAAGTGAGCAACCTATGCGAAATATACAATATAATTGAGCACATATAAAGATATAACAGGGTCTGGCTAATGAACATCATAATAATGCACATGCGATGTAAGGGAAATGAGAAAGAGACCAGTAGCCCTATGATTATTGTTGCATATGCATGCAATTAAATATGCAGTGAATATATGCATTGATGGCGTATGGTTGAATGATGTTTACATAAAAAACCGTATCAAGTCGTATATGAATGTAAATGTAATGCATACATGGACAATAAATGCGTGACGTGGCGATGTGCAGGAAAGAATGGGCCGGCCCAGCAGCAAGGGGTGATGATAGATTTCATGAAGGAAGAGAGAAAGGCGCTAATGAATGTGCTGAATGGCTCTGACTTCGTTCCAACATATGAGGATAAGGATGGTGACTGGATGCTCGTGGGCGATGTCCCATGGGAGTAAGTCACTCTATCTTTAAAGTCCAATAAAAAAATCGTCATGGACAAATCAAATATATAATAAAAATTAAAAAATAATCATATGTATATCTTGATCGTCATGATACACAACGAAAAATACTTATGACGTGTATATGATTGGATTGATTAGATTTGTGAATCTGAAACATGAATAAAGTCGTTAATAGGTTCCATTTTCCTAATATCCTTGACGGTCGGTGTAGATAAGTTATCATGTATAACACATTTAGAGTTAGGAAGGATGACCTATTTGATATATATATAAAAACGTAGCAATTATTGATCATATTTTTCACGGGTCAATAAATATCTACCCAACCCACACTAATCGGCTCCATATTAAACTAAATAAGAGTTTATCATCTCATTTTATTAGATCAATTAATTAACCCGATAATAATTAATATAATCCATACATGGAGATAGATTAAATCTAACACCTACATCTATCCACAATATCCATAATTAACTCAAATAAGCTTTTGTCTGTAAGATTACCTCAGGTATCGCATGAAATGTTCTGTTCATATTACTAACGGGTCTATATTTTTTCGTATTACAGGATGTTTGTGGATTCGTGTAAGCGTCTGCGCATCATGAAAGGATCCGATGCCATTGGACTTGGTATGCATATCTTATCTGATTTGCTACATTATGTCATGTAAAACCCGCTCTGTTATACGTGAAAAACGTACTTCTCTTTGTGCCATATGTTGTACAATCTTGTACAGTTCTGCGACTAATTTGTTTTCAAAAAAATTAAGTACATGGATAATTAACTGTAGATGGGTACAGTCTTATTCTTATTTTTCCTTTTGTTGAAATTTTCAGCACCAAGAGCAATGGAGAAGTGCAAGAACAGATCCTGAAGAATGGGCTGCCATCCATGCCTAGCTGTTCCAGAGTTTTCTATGCATTTGTGGCAAGCATATCTTTTTCTTAGTTTCAATTGGTCCATCGAAGGGAGAAAGAGAAGGGGCAGCAACTTTCTGAAAATTTTATGCATAAAAAATAAAGCAATGGGTGTGTTTTCTTTGCCATATATGTATATATAATTATATTACTCATATCTGTCTAGCCTTGCATTCATACTTCATAGTGGATAAGTCTCCTTGAATACGATATTCGTGTGTTGGCATGTCAAACTTATAATGTGTTCAAAACAATTATATTTGTGCGTTGGAAAAACAGCTCTATTGATCTTTGGGATCTGTTGTATTCAATTTCATACAGTATAGTTGTCATTATCCTCATTGTAATTGATAAATTTTCGTTATGATCAGTTCTCCAAAAATCAAGTTCTGGCTAGGTTTGTATGTTGTTGAAGTCGTGAAGTTCATAAATTCAGTTCTATTGTTTGATCGATTAAAAAAGAATTTTCTATGATGATTAATAGTTAGTAAAACAATATTAAGTTTTAATATTGTGACGGAAGGGATATGTCAATTTTAACATTTATATTAGGATTGAGGATTTAAATTGACTATAAAGATCCCATGAATCATAGTTACGCTATGCTCATGAAAATTCTCTCTTTAAAAAAAAACTGATA
>JAOVYX010015325.1:0-28343 GCA_035668315.1 Drosera spatulata
TTTCTTACGTTCTGTTAAGTAAACCCTACTATGAACTTGTCTTTCTATGGACCTTGGTCTGTAGCGTCAGTGACGTCACATGCTTATAATTAATAAATCATCGTGGCATTACAGTGTCTAAGCTGACTCTGTCAAGCTCATGAAGTATTGGGACCGATGTTAGAGAACTGCTGACCTTATTCACAAACCGGCCTCCGAGCTCACTAAGATAGAAGCCTCTTGGGCTTTTGAGCTATGAGGGATAGACGTCCTTGGTCCTTTCCCCTTTGTAATAGGGCAAAGGAAATTTGTGATGTTGGCGGTGGAGTATTACACTAAGTGGGTAGAAGTTGAGGCTATACCCAAGATAACGGACCGAGCCACTACAACCTTTGTCTGAAAGTCGGTGGTTTAGTGATTCGGTGTACCCTGAGTTCTAATCTCAGAAAACTAAACTCAGTTCACCAGTAGAATTCAAAGAGTTCTGCTTAAACCATGCAATTGAGCAAAGGTTCGCCTCAGTCAAACATTCACAGTCCAATAGACAAGTTGAAGATGTAAACAACAAAATCAAGAAGGCCCTATTATGGCAGGAGAGCAAGTTGGTGAAGGGGAACTCGGTACAGATCTTCTTCTTTGTGGTGTCCTTGAAGTTGCCTACTCAAACTTGAAGATCTCTTTGAATGCGGCCTACATGACAAGGAAAATGCTAAGTCAGGTGTGAAGGGAATAAACTATGAAGTCGGGAAAAGTACAGGGGATTAGGGACTTATCCTGAAGAGGTCATTATGAGTCCGTCGGACGAACTCCACCTGACCTTGTTTAGCATAGTCCTCCCTGTCCTTGGGAAAAACCATGCTCAGCATTGCCTTCTGACTTTCGAAATCGGGAGAGTGACATGAGATCCTCGGTTGGCAGTACCAGTAGTGTTGGTAGCCTTACGTCGATGGGAGGAAGTAGTATCAATGATGCCTCTGAGTCGCTCAATGGAAGTGGTTCACGCTCCCATCTTTTCATAAATTTTAGCCTTCTTCAGACCAACGATAGAAGTCGACACGTCCCCGAAAGGCGAGAGTTCTCGGGAGGCACCTGATAAAGTCAGACCATCAATGAAGTCTAAGATAAAGGAACTCAAGCTGATGGTGAGGAAGGCAAATCGAGGCGGCCACCGATGACGATGTGAAATCGAAACCGACGACGATAGGAACATGAGGCCGTCGATGACGATTTTTACGGTGAAAAGAAATCGATATTGACAACCTATTAATTTTTTCTTCCAAGAGAAAAATGGCCATGGATTGAAATCAATTGATGAGACTTAATTTTCTCCTTCTACGGCTCCATTGCAATGGTCGAAATTAATGGGGGTATCCCAAACAATGAAGGTGTCTGGATTTCCAAACAGTTATTGGGAAAAATTTGTGTTTTCTCTTCTGGGTTTATATCAAAAACACTACTTTAACTTAGGTAATTTCATAAAACACATCCAAAATTTTGAAATTTCTTCGTGTCAGCTGAAAATCTTCAGTATCAACTCTGTTTATCTTATTGTTAAATCTAACGGTGGAGTGAAGAATGACTATATTACCTTTTTCATTATGAATAGGAATAATCAAATACTCCCTCAATCCCATAAGTTTTATACCGTTTTGAATTTGTGTTCGTGTCGATACAAAATTTGGAACACGTATAACGACGATCAAACATATTTTTTGTAAATTTATCGTGAAACATCAATGGTTGTGTATGTTACGTACTTTAATCTAATATATGTTGCGAGACGATCAGATATGATTTGATATAAAAACAAAATTTATATTTATATATATAAAACAATATAAAATATATACATATTATAAAATATATGGATGATGGGAGTAATAGCAATTTCAAAAAAATAAAAATACTGATCTTCTTCTCTCTCTACCTCACGTCAGATCCGATCCTCTCCTCTCTCTCTCTTCCACTCGGTTCTTCAAATCCCTAAAATGAAGGAAAATCTCTAGTTTTGTGCAATTGATATTGTTCGTCAATGAAGACCAGAGAAAATTTGAGATTTGAGATTGAGGACACTTCAAGCTATGATTTCAATCTTTCTACTTACAGCGATATAAAATCCAGGGTTCTAAAATTCAGGCTGTATTTTCATTGTGAGTTGAAGAAGAAGACTGACATAGACCATTAAAATCAGAAGTGAATTTTAATTTTTGGAATGAGATGGGTTAGAACTGGGGGCATGAGATGTGCGTTTGAAATTAGGGTTGAGAGATTTGTGGAAGAAGATGAGAAAGGGCATAAAAATCAAAGAACTTTATGTTTATCAAAACTTTTTATTTTTTGTTTTTTTGTTTTGGCGAATACCGTTAGTATTAGGAGAGGGCGATACTCGGGTGGCCGGTGAGGGTTTTCCGGTGCCGTCCAAGGAAGAATGGAGGTGGAGAGATATTATCTTTGGCTGAGTTCCATGTGAAGACGGGGTTGAAGGAGGATGAAGGAGTGAAAGCAAAGCAGGTTGATGGGGGAGCGATGGTGGTTGAAGGGTCTAGTGCTGCTATTACGACCAACACCTCTGCGAATCTGTCAGTTACTCCATCCCAGGTTGGAAGTGAGTCTAGGGTTTTGAAGGACGAACCATTGACGGCTGGTTTGGCTGAACGTCCTTTTGAGGGTAATCAGGTGGAATCTAAGTCATGGGCGGACATGGTTGATGCTGAACGTAATTATGCAGATGTGGTAAGGGGTACAAGCAGGGATATGCGTCGTCGTTTATTGGAGCATTGTGATAATGGACAGCTCCTTTCTCATGTATCTAGAAGATATGAGGCGATTGAGATTGATATGGACAGCTCCTTTCTCATGTATCATTGATTGGTTATATTCTGGGGAATTACGTTCCTTTCATGGTGATCGATCGTTTTGTTACTGAAAATCGGAGAGGGGTGGCAAAGCCTCAAATCCTGCTTCATGAAGCTGGTTATTATGTATTTCGATTTGCTGATAGAGAGGATAGGGCTCATATCATGGATAACAGTTGGTTTGTCTTTCAACGTCCATTGGTTTTGAGGGAATGGGTACCGGATTTCTCATTTGATAATTCGATTGTTGGCCATATTCCTGTGTGGATTCGTCTCCCTGACCTGGACCTTCAGTTTTGGGGTGGTAAATCTCTTGACAAGCTTGTTGGCAAAATTGGAGCTCCTATTAAAACTGATCAAATGACTGCTATGAAGGAGCGAATTTCATTCGTGAGGGTCCTTGTTGATGTTGATACATCAAAAGAGTTGATTGAGAAGTTCACGTTTAAGGGGCCTGATGGTATTGTTCATGACCAAGTAGCTGAACATGAATGGTTACCTATTTGCTGCTCTAGTTGTAAGAAATGGGGTCATAAGTCTGAGGGTTGTTCGAAGAAGGTGCAGATTAAGAAAGTATGCGTAAGAAGGTGATTGGTATTCTAGTTCAGACACAGCATGACTTAGAGCTGGTGTCTAATCAGGGTACTCTTGTTGATACTTCCATGTCTATTGCTACATCTGATGATTCTCTGATGCAGGAAAAAAAGGATGTACACCCACGAGATGAGGTACAACATGGCTATGATGGTGGCTCTACTGCAGTCCCTGGGGAGTATAATACTGTAATCAGTCCTTCAAGCTAACAGGTCATTTCTCCACATGATGCAGGAGATGTGATTAGTGACTTAGGTTTTGTCACCTAATAATTAGAGCCTGGAATGTACGGGGTCTGAATAGACCAGAAAAACAAGCTCAAACAAGACATTTCATTGCCAAATTTCGTTTGGAGTTTGTAGGTTGTATTGAGACTAGAGTTAAATTTTCTCGTTTCAATAAAGTAGTTTCTTCCTGCTCTAAGTTTGATGGCTGGCTCCATAATTACCGTCACACCACTAATGGTAGGATTTGGGTTCTGTGGAATAAAGGTACTTATTCAACAAGAGGATGAAGATCTCGCAACTCGGGGAGACAAGGTTAGGCGCTGGGTAGCGCAGCCCATCTAGATAATTCGTTACTCTTGAGCATTTTCTTCCCGTGACATTGGATGAAAAGATGTTCATTTAACAGTATAAAATGACTTAAATGTCTATGTCATACTCTTGATGTTGCCTTTCTCTCATCGACTGACCAGGTGATTCATTGCCTTGTTAAGTCTAAGCATGGACCTTTCCATGCTGTTATTAGTATCATATACGGAAGCAATGCAGCTCTGCAAAGGAGACAACTGTGGGATAATCTTGTTTCTTTTGGCCATTCCTGTAATGAACCGATTATGCTAGGGGACTTCAATACTTTTTTGAAATATGAGGAGAAGGTGGGGTATGTTGGTCTGCAAGTTGAGCCCTGTGATGAATTTCGTTCTTGTGTTCAAGTTGAGCCCTCCAAGTTAGGCTTTGAGGACCTACATGGTGTTGGCTCATTGTTTACATGGACTAATAATCAGAATATCTCCTTTTGGATGAGAATCAAGCTGGATACGACGATGGGTAATCCCAGATGGATGGAATTGTATCAGAATTATGAAGCTTTTTTCCCTTCTCCTGAGCTATCTGATCATTCCCCCATTATTGTCCATGCTGGACAGAATATTTGTCCTTCTAGAGCTCCCTTCAAGTTCCTAAGTATGTGGTCTAGCAATTCTTCTTTTTTGCCCCTTGTGCAAAAGGTATGGCATACTTCAGTTTCTGGTACTTTAATGTATATAGTGGTTATTTCAAGTTTCGAATACCAAGTCTTATTGCTGATGATGGTACCCTTATGTCTTCTGAATATGATATACAGCAAGCTTTTATTTCATACTTTTAGAAACTCTCCTTGGTACTGAAAAGGAGTATATCCCCCTCCAGAATGATGTAATTTTAGCTGGGCCATTATTGTCTGTTGATCCGAAGAATTTCCTTGATGCCCTGTTTACTGAAAGGTAGATTAAACTTGCATTGCTTAGCATAGATGATGAGAAAGCTCCAGGACCAGATGGGTTTTTCAAGAAACATGGAATGTTCTTGGCAAGGACATTGTGGCTGCTGTGCTTCAATTTTTTTGAAAATGGATTGGTCTTGAGACAGATTAACTGTATGGCTATTAGTCTTATTCTTAAACACCCCCAAGCTTCTAGAGTCACCTAGTTTAGGCCGATATCTTGCTGCAATGTTCTTTATAAGATCATGTCTAAACTCAGAATGCATTTGTCTCTGGACGTTCTATGTCGGACAATATTTTTCTTATTCAAGAACTACTTGCTGGAGATGAGAGGAAGAACATGTCTCCCAGATGTATTCTCAAGATTGATCTTATAAAAGCATATGACTCCATTTCTTGAAAATTTATTTCTGGGATGCTCAATGGCCTTGCTTTTCCAGCTAAGTTTACTAAGCTGATCTTGACTTGCATCACATCTCCCTGGTTTTCGGTGCCTATGAATGGTGAGCTGCATGGATTTTTGAGGGAAAGAGAGGGCTGAGACAAGGGCATCCCCTATCTCCGTATATTTTTGATATATGTATTGTGTATTTGGCTAGAAGCTTGGCTATCATGTCATCGCAGGGATCTTTTCGTTTTCATCCTAAATGTAAGGGTGAGAAGATTGTGCAGATAAGTTTCGCAAATGATTTGATGATCCTATGCAAAGATCATCCTCATTCATTGCAACTGATACAACAGCAGTTGATGCACTTTTCTCATGTGTCTGGTCTTTCAGTTAATCAAATGAAGAGCTCTCTTCTTATTGGTGGTGTCTCTGATGTCATGAAGCAGCAGCTATCTGACATTATGAATTTTCCTATAGGTGTGCTACCCATGATATTTGGGTGTGCCTATATCTGCTCATAGACTGCATATATCACAGTATGGCATGTTGTTAGATAAACTGCTTGCCAGAATCACAGCTTGGGAGGCTCAATTTCTTTCTTATGCAGGTCGAGCTGGGCTTATACAGTCTATATTGCGTAGTATTCAGACCTTTTGGTGCCAACGCTTTCTCTTTCCTATTGGGGTACTTGATGAGGTGGAACGGTTATGTAGATCATTCTTGTGGACTGGCAAGGTGTATGGAGGGAGAAGGGCTCTGGTTGCTTGGAGTGACCTATGTGTTCCCAAGAAATCTGGTGGATTGGGATTTGTTTCTCTGAAACACTGGAATTATGCGTTGCTTTGGAAGATGTTATGGGTATTGAGATGAAGAAGGATCGTCTATGGATCCGATGGGTGCATAGCTATTATTTAAAAACTTATACTCTTGCTGATGTTGGTGTTAAGCAGAGTGATAGCTGGATTTGGAAGATGTTATTAAAGGTGAAGGACTTCCTTATTCAGGCTGACCCTTGTATTCTTTCTCGTCCAAATAATGAGAAGAGGAACATGACTTTTGTATATCGTTTACTTTGTCCTGCCCCTCCTCGTGATTCTTGGTGGTCCTCAGTTTGGCATCGAAGCATCTTCCTCGCTTCAGTTTTATTATGTGGTTGGTGTGTAAGGATAGGCTTCGTACGAAGGATTGGATGGCAAGGGTAGGCTTGATTCAGGAGGTCCAATGTAGTTTGTGCTCAGCTCATGACGAAACTCGAGATCATCTCGTTTTTGAGTGTTGCTACGTGATTGATGTCACGCAGGTTGTTATGCTTTGTATTAAACTTCCTGTGAAGACTACAGTTGGACGACATGGATCGCTTGATTTGCAAAAGTCTCTAAAGGGAAGTCTGAGCTGGCCATGAGGAGGAAGCGTATCATTCCTGCGATGATTTACTATGTTTGGGGTGAACGGAATCAACGATTGTTCCAGCAGCAGTCCAGATTGCCTGATGTATTGGCTAGACAAAGATTAAGGATGTTGTAATGGGTATTTACCTTTGTATGGCGCTTTCAGTTTCTTATATTGTGCACTAGGTGCACCTAATGTATCTTGGATATGGTATTTGTTTTTCATGTGCAATGGAAAGTAGTTAACCTGTTTTAAAAAAAAAAAAAAAAAAAAAATACCATAAGCATTTAACGGATCCAAGATGGAAATTGGTAAAAACGAAATTATTGAAGGTTTTGGGTTGGCGGGATGGAATTTCAAAATTTTGAGTGTGTTTGATGGAATTATCTAAGTTTATAATAGTGTTTTTGACAAAAATCTTTTTTTTTTTATCTAATTAAATCATGATTTTCATTTTTTTGATTAAATCTGAACAATTGGATCAATTTTAATGAGTGTTTTGAATGGCATTTTCTTTCTCCTAAATATATAATAAGAGTAAGAATATATACATTTCGTTCTCAAAACACCTTGTATTTGGCAAAATCATAGGGGTATGTTGCTTTGCATTGCTTTGATAGTATTGGTGGTGGCAATTTGGTCAAGTTGATAGCGTTAGCAAAGGCGATTTGGTCGAGTTGATACAATTGGCGGTGGCGGCTTGGTACCGTTGGTCGTCGCAATTTGGTAGAATTGACGGAATTATAGGGAATGGCTGTCATGAGATTAGCTTTTGTTGTCATTATGACCTTGTAACCATGTTCTATTTCTCACTTGTTTAGGCCGAGACGGGAGATGGTGGATGTGTTGGCAATGGTAATGGTGATAATTGGATGTTGATGTTTGATAATATTAGAATTGTTACGTTGGGAATGTTTGGCAGCCATATTACCTCACGGAAAGGGATATTGATGAAACTTTTTGGACCGACAATGGTTGATAGTTTCGGTCTTATCCTTAAATAGCGATGGAAATTTTATATTTTCAAGCGAATTGTATGGACAGGTTTCTATATGTGTTTGGTATTTGTCTTGGAAGATTGTTTCTTTGATATTTGCAACGTCCTTCTTTCATGGCAATGAAAGTCTAGTGATCTCCTTCATGCTGCAAATTTTTTTAATTAGCTTGTGCTTTTAGCTTTCTGGAGTATTAGTTTACATTTCCAATGTGTAAACAGGGAGGATTTGGGCTGGACACAACATATTACGGTTTGATTGTGTATGAATAAAGGAAGCATTTGAAGCAATTGGTAGACATTGGCAACAAATTTTTCTGGAGTATTAATTTACATTTCCAATGTGTAAACAAATCTTTAAGATTGATTGGGATCGAGGACTCATAAGTTAGTGAACAAAAGCGTATTTTTTGATCTTCTTGTAGACCTTTGGAATAATCTTTTGGTTGTGCAAACCAAATAGAATAATGATTTTGGACTATTTAATATTTTAACCTTCGTCGCAAGAAACGACTTTCCAGTCCAAGTTCAATCTCCAACTTTGGTAGAAGAATACCAAGCAAAAGATGGACTAATTCAAGTAGGTCGAACCTTCGTCGATCTTGTATCTTTCCCCACTGCTTTGTAAGAGTAAGGTCGAGAAATTGATTGTAAAACCTCGCGGAACGCACCGTTCTTATAGAGAGAAAGGCGCTTCTAAGACTTGTTTGATCTTCTAGTAGAATTCATTTGGAATCCGTTTTTGGCTTCTTTTTTTTTTCTATTTTTTCCCTCTCTTTTCTTTTCTTATTCCCTTTCATAATTCCTTAACATAGGTTTGATCCCGTAACGGATGTCAGCTCAATCCGAAGGAAATTATGCGGAAGCAGGTATCTAAGTTCTTTTTCAGGCTAAATCTAATTTTAGACAAGGGGCCAAATTCATGTAGGCAAGTCCTCTCATGGGTGGAAAGCAATCTCTCAATTCATTCCAGGTCTCCAAAACTCATTGGCGGGTTGGTAAGGGCAGATCTCTTTTTGCTCAGATTTCATGTGAGCCACCGACTTGAATTGAAGGGTTAGAGAGATCTGCTAAAAACCTTGAGTCATATTTTTTCATATTTTTGGTTGAATATTTTTGTTTTGATTAGTATAAAAATCATTTAATCATATACTTTTAGTATAATTTATCTCATTTTCATTTTTTAACTCGACATATCTAATTTATTTTAAGACATATATAATCAAAATCTCAAAATATTTAAGACGAAATCGTAAAAAATCGTACAAACAAAATCGTTTTAAAAAAAACGAACCAATTAATAAACGTTTTTTATTTTGATTTTCAAACTGATTAATTAATCTATTCGATTTTGATTTTGGGTTGTAAAAACCAAACCGATTAATACGAACCGAATCGATCAACATTCTTACGTGGAATACATAGTACGAAGAGTGAATACAAGAAACATACTCAAACGTAATTTTTTATAAATTTTTCAAAAAACATTAATTTTTGTATAAGTTACGTATTTTAACCTAATATATGTTGCGGGATGATCGAACGTGATTTGATATGAAAACGAGACTTATATTCATGCGTATAAAATACGTATACGTTGCATTCTTTGTGGGACGAAGGTAGTTGTTTCAAGAAGTGTTTTTTTTTTTTTTTTTTTTTTGGTGACGAGGGTGTTTTGGTCAGCTCGCGCGCATCTCGACTAATCCCCTGGATACTGACAAGGCGTCCCCCACCAGCAAGAGTTGTTTCAAGAAGTTGCTACTCCCTTTGTCCAATAAACTTTATAACATGTATGTATTTTGCACTATTATATACACATGAATGTAAGTTTTGTTTTTATATCAAATCATCTCTGATCGTCCCGTAACATGTATTAGGTTGAAGAACATAATTTACAGAACAATTGATATTTCACGATAATAAATCATTTTTTAATTATTCTTGTATAATATAGAATTTTTTGAAATGATTATAATATATTAATATAAAAAACTTAGTTATGAAAATACTACAACTATAAGAAGCTTTTGTGATGGCTTTAAATTAAGCCATCATAAAACATTTGGAATTATACGACGAAAATTGAAAATCATCACTAATACTGGTCTTCTGTGATGATAAAAGGGATCACAAAATATATTTTTGTTTTAACGTCAAAAAATTTCTTAACCCTCCAAAAATTTAACATATATGATAGTATTATCCGTCACAAATGACTTTTGACGGTGATTTTTTGTTCCATCATAAAAAAGTACCATTTTGGTGACAGCAATCATAAAAAGGCATCATCTCGTGACGGTTTTACAAAGACATCACTTACTTCATCATACATAAGCACTTTTCTTGTAATTAACTAATTTACAGTGCCCCTTAAGAATTTAATTTTCTATGTATATGTTTAATAAGCAACGCCTCTAAATAAATATTTAGTACACCTCATTAAAAAGTCTATTTACTTTGATATTACATCATAGGGTGCACTGTTTCAAGTAAACATACAGTGCGTCTCAATAAAATCATCATTTTTGATGATTGAACATATGGGTCTCAATATAATATTAATCAGTGTGCCTTCTAACAATCAAATTATTCATTAAACATATGAACTGAATAATTGAACAAGGCACACAGTTTTTGTTTTTAAGATGCTCTGTTTGTTTATTTGTTTTACCATATCAAATATACGTAATGTGAAATCATTTCATTTGAATTCATGCATGCATTTACGTTATTATCAATTGATTTCATTTTTCTTCTCAAAATTCGAACAACAAAACCCTAATTTATTAAATTCACCTTTTTTTCATTTGAATTTGTTATTGAAAATAGAGCAATGTTTGCGATTGTTGACTTCAATTGAATTCGAAAGTCGATTTGGATTGATTGATGATTTGAGTTGGATTTGAAATGAGAGACGGTGCTAATTCAATGCGTTTTTTGTTTTTTTCGTGCGTCGTGGGTTTTGGTGGTTTCGGGTTTGGGTGACTGAAAGTTATAGTGGAAGGGAATTATCTTCCAGACTTGTATCAGTTAAGAATTTTTTTTATTCTTTTGTAGTTTTTAAGAAATTTCCCTACTTGATTATTGTCTTAGTAGATTATTGTCTAGATTAATTGATAGGTTATATATTTTTTTTTGTCACATTATTCCATACTAAATTTTATAATATCATACTACTTTAGGTTAATTATTCCAAAATTATTTTATACTTCTCATACTTTTATGTCCAGTATTTATTCCAAAATTATATTATACTTGTCATATTTTTATAATTATTACTGTCACGGTTCGATAACGGTTTAATCAGGGTTGAATCAATAACCCATTCGTCCACTAGATTTTTCGATTTGATGAGCAGTCCGGATCTGAAAACATTGATTATAACAACCCCAAATGCACAAATTTTAATCCTATTTTATTAACGTATTAGTTGGCTCTGTTGATAGAGATCCCTTCACATTTGTTTCGTTATTGCGATGAGTATTGACTCCGTCTTGCTTCTTCTCCTTTGGAGTCGTCCCGTGTTTTCATTCTGGGGATGGATCTGGGCATAGGTGTACTGGATCTAGAACTTCGATGACGGTGAGAAGAAAGGGAGCAGTGAAAGAGGGCGGTGAAGACTGAGCGCGAGAGCCATCATAGTCTATCACACTTCAATTCAATAGCCCATACAGTTTGGAAGAGGAAGAAAACGTTCCACCAACTGATTTTCCTAATTCCTAGGCCTCTCCTGCTTTCTTCTCTTTACATATATATACATCTATCCAAGCAACAATAGCTCTATGGGAAGACATTGCTGATCCTGTCCAAAGAAACATTTTGCATCTCTTTTTGATATCATCCATTACAGCTATATGAAGCAACAAAATTTGTGCCCTGACACGTTATTAGGCTGTATACAAATATCGATTTTGTTAACCATAATCAATGCTCTGACTTGGGTGGCTCAAATCATAGTAAATTTTATGGCTACTGAGGGACGGTAAATTTGACAACATCATCAAGATACATACAACTGCTCTTTAACTATGGCTAAACTCTTGATAAGCTGGTGTTTATAGACCCATCGAACTATGATTTGCCCAAGAAGTACGTTTTAGTATGCGACTGTTAAGGTTGTCGCCAAGGAAGGTTTTAGGAACCACAGGTATTGATCTATATGTACTTCTTTGCTGCAAGCGAAAGAATTCTGTTTAACTTCAACACCCCATATAGTCATCTACTATTTGAGTTCCAGCAGTTCCATTCGCTTCCTCATCAAGTCACTCGAGTCGTGTTTATTCTACAAATCTCATGGTTTCCTGTTATTAGACTCAAACCACATCATCACTTTTAGTAATACCTTCCACATGAGAGTTATGAATCCGTGATAAACAATAGATGAATTGTTTACTCACCTTGATAAATCCAAACGGGATTCTAACGAAGCAAATTGTCAAAACTTGTCAGTCATTAGAGGACTCAAACTAGAGAGAGAAAGAAAAGAAAAAAAATGATATTATTGTATTTTCATCCAACGGCCAACACATGAGGTCCCTTTATATGGCCGGTCAAATGTCAATATACACCGCTCAACTCTTAATTTACAGCACTTCTATGAGGTCTCCCAAATGGTACATTATTTTAATAACAAAGATGTACTATTTCATTATTTAATAATAACAAATTGTTTTAAGGTTAAAGACGCACTGTCTTAAATAAGAAAACGTACTGTTTTAGATAAAAAGACGTATTAGTTTTTTTTTTTTTTTCATTTGATTCTTAATATGTTTTGTTTTTCTTGTTTGGATAATGAAACAACAAAAAATAGCACAGTACCAAAGAAACTTGGGAGAAATGATTAAGCTTTCAAAGAATGAACCAAAATTTCGATGCACAGAATATAGCTCATAAAAACACTCTTCTGGACATTATTTGACATAATTCTACAAGAATAGATAACCAAAACAGATTGCCGAAACACTGGCAAATTCATACGAGAGATTGTATCAAAATACAACCAAGGAGAGAATTCATTAACCTTCCAAGACAAAGACATTACCCTCGCACCATTGGATATCAAATTTATATTTGGCATTGTTAACGGGATCAATGAAATAACCAAAGAAGACTTGGACACAGTCGATCAAAGTGAATTCTTGTAAAGAAGATTCCTGAAAGAACGTAACCGTGAGCGTAATACGGAAGAGAATTGACGACATCCAAGTTGTGCAAAACAATCATTGAAGCATCAAGAGGTTAAGAGGCGCATGACTTCGAGGACACCGCGATACTACTAGTCTTGTATGTTATGAACACGCTCTTTGTCTCCACATCGAAAGCATCAATGAAGTGGGCGTATGCAAACTGTATTGCTGATATGGACAAATTATGTGACTTCAACTGGACGTCGTACATCTACAAAATACTGAAGAAATCTCTCAACAATAACGTCAATGATAAGGCCTACAAATCGGAATCGGTGAATGGATGTCTACTCACCATTCCGGTAGACATTCTTTACTGTCACACTGTTTATTTTAATGAAGACGCATTGAATTTATATTTATTGTTATTTATAACTAAGGCGCACTGTTTCTATATAACAGACGCACTGTTTCGATTTGTATTGGTATTTATATTTAAGGCGCACTATTTTTGTTATAACAGGCCATTGTTTTGATTAGTATTATTATTAATAAGTAAGACGCACTGTTTCTATACATGAGGTGCACTGTTTGTTATTAATTGATCAAATTCGTGGAAATTCACTTATCTAATGTAATTTTGTTAAACAAAAAAATTATCATATTGGTTCCTGAAGAGGACTTTTTTCGCTGCACGATTTAAAGATGAGATGATAAATTAGTTTTCTATTATTTTTTTATGTTATCAACTAACAACCTTTTTTTTATCTCATTTGATTTCACAGCTCACACTTGATTCATTGCAACCATCTTTTATCGATAGACAATTATACAGAATGCAGTTGCCGGCATTGGAATGGCACCAAGAAGACGACGATGACAACAATATCGACAACTATGAATTAAACCCGAGAAGCACTTATGAGAAATCAAGTAGTTTAACCGAGACAGACTCCAAAATTACACCCGGTGATGTCTTGACACGACATGTGGATCAAAACAAGTTGTCAATCTTGCAAACTATGAAGAAGGAGCTTCACGACGTCAGCATGGAAAATGTGTTGCTCAACAAAAAAATCAAATAAACACTAGCAGAAAATCATTTATTGAAGGATAAGGTAACATACTTCAAGTATATTTTATTTTTGTTTGTACATTTTGATTTTTCTTTTATGTTTATACTAATGGCACCTCTGAAATATTATGCAAGGTTGACGAGGTGATGCAACAGGTGAAAATGCAATTCAAGAATCATCAGATAACAATTGACGAGCTCTTATAAAAAAAACAAAGCAAGAAATTATAATTAACTGCAAAACTACATTTATTCAATTTGGCACACTGTTTTCATGTTAGCTGACGCATTGCATGTAGCATATACAGCGCACTATACGGCTTATATAAGACACATTGTTTATTTTAAACTGGCGCATTGTTTGTTATAAGAAGGCGCACTGTTTTCTTATTATCACGTTGTTTCATTGAACCGACACAACTTTTAATTGTTAATAGGTGTTGAAGGTGATTGCATTGGAGATTGAATTGACTGTGAAAAAGATAGAGTTGGAAACGAAAAGAGAAACAACGACGGACAAGACAAGCGAAGCGATATCATGTTCAACGGAACAAAGCATCCAAGACTTGTTGAAACAAATTCAACAACTACAACAAGACAATCAAATCCACAAGGCCAAACTTGATGCTGAAACGGAAGCTAGAGAACAAATGAAGGAAGAAATGGCTTGTGCGACAGAGTTGATGATAAAGGGCCATGATGAGCGGGAAAGAATTAGAAAGGAGATGCTTGAAAAAGAGAAGGAAATCAAGAAACTGCACGATGAATTACAAAATGAGAAAAAAAAAACAGTGGCGGATTACAAAGCCCTGTTGTTTGACAACAACTCCATAGTTAAGAAAGAAAAAGAGGAAGAAGATGATGATTTATTGCAAATCAGTAGCGAAGATGAACTACTGCAGCCTGATAATGAAGAAGGAGACAAAAAGAGGAAGAGGTCGAGCAACAACAACCTAAGAAGAAGAAAATAGGCCGTACTCCGGTTTCATTGGTAAAGGAACTCAAGAAAAATTGGACCAAGAGAAAAGAAGCGCATGACCAACTTCACATATGGTTTCTCGAAAAGGCCAAGAATGATGCGCTCAACGTCACATAATATTTGCCTGAGGGAGCGTGGGAAAATACGAAAGGATGATTGTTGAAGTATCAAAGTAAATTTATATACTTTATGTTTTTTTATATTTACCATTAGTAAAAATTGAAAATTACACTTTAAATTAGGACAGGGCGCAAATTATACATCTAACAGGTGCCTGTTAAAAATTAAACAGTGCGTCTGTTATGATTAAGCAGTGTGTCTGTTATGATTCAAACAGTACGCGTGTACATTTTTATTTATCATGTCGCATTTAAAAATTTGAGAAACAAACTAATGTATTGTTCTTGCAGGGATGATTGCTTTTTGGTACTCACCTATCCGGTCACCAACTTCAATTGTGTCGTCAATATGCAAGACCCGAATTCAATTGTGAATGATAGAGCATTGACTAACAATTGTAAGAAGCATCATTCAAAGACCAAATAGCATTATACACTGCGGAATGTTGGGTAAGAAAGTACAGTCAAAAGCTTGTTTGAATGCGTTGCATCATTTTATTTCAATAACAAATAAAAAATTATAAAATCTAATTCTTCGTCTAATTACTGTATTGCAACAAGAAGTTATTAAAGCCGAAGTCGGAGCTGAAAACGCGATCAAGAAGCCATTGATGGCAACAGTCATCGCCGTTGGCATTTCTTCCACATGAACTCACTCGGAGAAGCGAAGGATGGACGTGCATTCCATTGGACGTTGGTGGTGTTTAACAGTAAAGAGAACACATTGACACATCACAACTCCAAGAGGACAAAAGTTGCATATGAAAAGGATGCCGAGAAAATTATAAGATATTGAAATCTATTTTCATACGCTTATGATTTCATACGTTGTTGAATGTGCAGAAAAATTATGTTCAAGAATTCAACGAGGAAGCGGCAAAGAGAAAAGAAGGCACCCAGATTGTTGAGGAAGAAAAGGACAAGTACGATGTGAAATTGTACAGCAACAGGAAGGCTGCATCTCAAAACAATTTGGACTGTGGAGTGCGCGTATGCCAATGGATAGATCTGCTTGCAAATAGACATCCCATTCCGGAGTATTCTACATTAGAAGAGATACGACGATGCAGAGAAAAAATGGTTGAAACTTTGATTTCTTGATATGAATTCAATGAGCCAGGAAATGAGAACAATGTAGATGGAGACAAAAACATATTCCACTGATGTATTGACTGAAGATCTGTACAAACAGTGTGTTTTTATTGTAATTTCAAGTTAATTAGTTATGCGCATTTTATTTATTATGTTTCCTTATGATTATGTTATTAAAAAAATAGACACACTGTTTAATTTATTAACGCGCACTGTTGAATTTTAACAGGGTGCCAACCTTATTCAAACAGTGCGCCTGTTGCTTTTTTTTCTTTTTTCTTTTTAAAGAAAAATCAAAGCATCATCATTATATGATTAACACATGACTAAAAGTAGAAATTATATTTACAATCTAAAAACAACAAGCTTGGATTTGTTGATATCATCGTGCGTACAAATATGATCCAAACAGCGTACCTATTTTTTCTTTTTTTTCTTTTTTTGTGAAATAACAACTATACACGAATGCATGAACAAAAATTGATAAAATGATAGTCATAGAAATGAAAAAATTATTACATAGTATCTAACGTGATTTTTTTTTTTTTTAAAAAGAACAACTTAACATAGACTAAAAAATAATTAAATGGGCTCTCGACAACTTTGTCTATTGTGATGGCCGATCTTTTTGCACCTCGTACACCTCATATCTCTGGACTCTTTACCACTCGACGGAATACATTGCTTTTTGGGTCTAGCAGGAAGTTTACTCAAAGAAGACAGAGCCAATTCCACATCAACTGACGATGAATTTGGTCAAGGATTTATGAAGGAATAGGATAGTTGACTGCCTAATAGCTCTTCCTGTAACTTTCAATGGAAAAGTAGGGATCGATCATAGTACTCCCGGGCAAGGAAAACATCATAATCACAAAAATAGCAAGCAAACATTGAAAACCGTTAGCCTGCCACATACGAGAAGAGCAACTCCTCTCTCTCACAATTACTAACATAACCTCAAAAATGAGCATCGAAGATCTCTTCACCATAAAATCGCATGATTTCTTGAATAAATTATTGAAAGTCTCCAATATCCTCGGGCATAGATCCCCATTCCATTCTTCGGCATCCCTTCACCGATTGTTGAACCACCCCATTAACTTGACACGAATCTGATCAACCAACTGAGTGATAGGAAGCTCCCTCACGCCCAAAAGCCAAGCATTAAACGATTCCGTAGCATTGGTCGTCATCTCACCATAACAACAACTAACTGTAAAACCGATTACCGACCTCTTATAAGTCATAAGAGAAGCCATAAAATCTTTAGTTAGATGACCTCCCCTATTCTGAAATTCCTTCAACTTCTCATTAAACTCACTGACACTTGGAGCATAAGCGCAACTCTCAAACATGTCGATGATACGATGTTTGTTTGACGACGGAATATTAGCACCTATGAATCTTGCTTTCAAATTATCCGTCAGATGGCTAAGACAAAAGGAAAGTGAATGATCGGAAAATACTTCAGGAAAAACGTGCAAAAGGCCTTGATTGCGATAAGAGATAAAATTGATCCTTCACTCGACATGAATTAATTGACGAAGCTCCGAAAAAAACTAATGCCAATTAGAATACATCTCCATATTAACTACAGCAAATCCCAAAGGAAAAAATCCTTCAAAACAATATATAAAGATCATATTCGATCATGTTTAAAATACAACAAGGATCAGGAACAAACAGACGCACTATTTAAATTGTACAGGGTGCACTATTCAAATAGAAACAATGAGCTTATTTTAAAGAAACATTGCACCTGAATAAATTTATAAAAAAAATATTTAATTTGAAAAAAAAAATACATACCCCTATTTGCATCTTTTCTAGTAATTCCTAAATCATATATTGGCATCACCCTTCAAGAATGTGCCATCAAGAAAAAGCAAAGGTCTATAATCATTCAAACTGACGATCGAAGCATGGAACGAAACAAAAAGCCTGAAAAACGATTTGATCCTTCATCCGTGGTCAACGTAATATAACTTCCTAGATTGGAACTCATAAGTACCTGAATATATGGCATCAACTTGGAAAACGACTCCGAAAAATATCGACCAACCATCATCTTCACCGTCCGAAGAATTTTCCATGACTTCTTATATGAAAGTTCCAAACTATAGCTGGATTCGAAATAATTGTTGACCTGGTTTGTATCAAAATTAGGGTAGTGACGTACCATTTTCAAAAGAGAATTAACAAGTCATTCTGACTTGATGGACTTCGTTGAACACGCTGAAAAAAACAATTGTCCACACTTGTGGACATTGTTCAGCTTGCTTATGAAAAAAGATTTATTGTAAGCACATAATGAAACCTTAACAAACAATTGACAACCATCATCTTTCTTAAAACAGATCGCATGTATCATATCCCTCCCACTCCTCTTTTAACTATAAAGAAATCCAACTTCGATTCCATAAAGTGCAGGAGACCTTCTGTACTGCTTTGCACCACCAAGAAAAACTTGGCCAACATTGTGAATCAAATTTGACTGATAAAAAGAACGAAAAAGGGTTGTTGACAATTGCTCGACGAACCAATATCCAACTAAAGCAACGACTCACGCCCAACATCATCACCAAAATCATCATTTATCTCAGAATATTAAATATAATTGGAAAATAATGTCTTACAAGTACCAATATTTGCAGAATTACCCAGGTACCCTGTTTCATTGTTCTGACGCACTGTTTGAGATTGGGAACACTGGAAAAATTCAGGTGCAAAGTTTCAATAAACTGGCGCACTGTTTCGTTTCCACGATCTGCAACCACAATCGAAACGCGAGAATCGAACCCCATTCCACTACACTCAATATTACTTAAACAATGGCATTTCAAGTGCTCAAACAACAGCATCAAATCCTCTTGATCATTCAACAAGCATCGATCATGATCCGAAACCGAATAATACAAACTCATTTCGAAATAAGTTTGAAACGATCTCGTACCTTGTGAACAACATGTTCAAAATCAAAATCCGAATGTCATAAAAACGAACGAGATATATCACCAAATCTATAAACCAAAATGATCTTCTTATCCATTGAAACAGGATCGACGATGATGATCACGATGACGATCATGATCACGAACATGATTCCTTGATGATCACGATGATTGCCATCGATTTCGAATGAGGAATCTAATAAAAAAAACCTCTGTTTTCATAATACAAAATGAAAAATGAGGCGGTTATGGGCGTTTGTTTTGCGAAAAATATAAAATGATTTACGGAATAATTAATAAAACATACATCCTAAAATAATTACGGAATAATTTATAAAACATACATCCTAAAATAATTGTTTGCAAAAAATAAATTAAACTATGCTAATTTAATTCATATACAATAATTTTACATATTTAAAAGAAAAATATTGCAAAGGATTTGAAAAAATAGAAGAAAAGGGTGAATTAATGATTTAAAAATTGATCTGTTCAAATCCGAAAAAACCGATCTAGGTCAACGTGTCGAACGGTTCGACCATCGAATCAACGGTTTTTTAACGGGTCAAATCAAAACTTGGTGAATAGACTAATC
Organism: Drosera spatulata; assembly: GCA_035668315.1. Classification (NCBI taxonomy): domain Eukaryota; kingdom Viridiplantae; phylum Streptophyta; class Magnoliopsida; order Caryophyllales; family Droseraceae; genus Drosera; species Drosera spatulata. The sequence goes on from JAOVYX010015325.1 coordinate 19,622, forward strand.
GGGACCATTTCATGGACCGGGTCATGGGTTTTCGGGTCGACCCGCCTGGTCCGATTGGGTTTGATAACATGGTTACGATTGAAGATTCATTGAACGGAGAAGATATATTTTTGTATATTTATTTTGTTTTACAACCCCCGTGCCATTTTAATTACAAGGCTTTGACTCGGCACGAGATTTATGTGTTGGGGAATTAACCTAAAACTACAAAGAGATGAAAAAATACCAAACGAATACAAACGGAATCTTAATTCCAAAAACATACAATTGAAGCCCAAAACCCACGCGCATAACTTTCACCTGCCAAAACCCACGACGCTCTCTATTCTGCCTCATCATCTCCTTCGGACGCTTTGGGAATTGATTCTACCTGCCAATTTCGACCTTCTATTCACGATATAAAAAATTTCACTGGACAATTTCAACAACAATTTGCTGTGAATTTTCTACGAATTCAATATGCTGTGAGGCGCTCTGCAAATTCGTTGCAACAAAAATTTCAAAAGGTATTATTTTTACTACCAATTTGATGATTTGATGAAATAGCTTATCAAGGGCGCTCTCATTAATGATTTCATGAATGGAGTTTCGTTCCAATCTTTTTTCTCAGATTTTTGAGTGCATGCAATGCATTCAACAAATTAATGTGTTTTTTTTTTTTTTGGATTCGAAAAGGTATGATTAATAACAATAAACTTTTAAACTCTAAAAATATGAATAGAATGTCAAATCTTGTGTGGTTGTGATGTATTACTATTTGTTAGGGTTTGAAACATAAATTCACACCGTTAAACAATTATCAGACGCTCTATTTTAAATTAAATAGGTGTTCTGTTTCAAATTAAACAGACGCTCTGTATATTATTAAACAGAGCGTATGTATAATTTTAAATAGGGGTTCTGGGTAATTTCAAATGACGCTCTGAATTAAACAGGCGTTATGTTTATAAAATTGACATTAGTACCAAATGTGCAACAGGAACAATGGCAGGACAATACAGGAGTAATTCAGGAAGCTTGGTGAAAATTCTCACATGTCCAAAAGAGGAAAGGACAGTTACGGATCAACACAGATTGTATTTCATAAAGACACCCTTTTTTGAATCTGATGAAGGCAATTCTCGAAGAAAGGGTGACGATTGGGAATTCGAGGAAAAACGATCTTTGCATACATCAGATTGTGGCAGGTTATAACAAAATGGAAAGATACTTCACCTTAGGCGACCATATATTCACTATCAACGAAATGGACATGAAAGTGATTTTTTGAATAGTTGATGGCAATATTGGCATGGATCAGAGTGGGTTGATGGAAACAATCAATAACTCTGAATTCCTGGATAGGCGTTTTAAGGATCGAAAAACGGATAGTAGAGCACAGAGGGAATTGACAACAAAGAAAATAAAAAATGCTTTGATTGAAGCTTCACAAAAAGCAGAAGTGTCAAATTACGAGGACACAACACGACTCCTGGTGCTCTATATGTTGAATACACTATTTGTGAGTACGTCTAAGACTTCGTTGAACTGGAGCTACTGTAATTTTGTGGCCGACATGGAAAAAAATACGTGATTACAAGTGGACATCCCACTTTTTCCAAAAATTGATTGGATCATTGGATGATCACTGCTCCATTCCGAAAAAAAGTGACAGGATGTGTAATGCTAATCCCTGTAAGTATTTTAGACGATACAAACTGATATTTACAATCATTCTTTCTGGCGCTCTGTGTTTCCAATAGGCGCTCTGTATTGTAGATTAACATATAATCAATTAAATAATGATGCTTAATTGTTTTAATTATGAATACTGCTAACTGAAAAGAACTCAATTAAATAGCCGCTCTATATTTAAAACATAGGCGCTCTGGCGCTCTCTTTTTAATATACAAGCGCTCTGGCGCTCTGTGTTTTACATAGGCGCTCTGTTTTATAGATTGACATATAATCAATTAAATAATGATTGTTAATTCTTTTAATTGTCAGTACTGATTTCTGAAAAGGACCGAAGTCATACAACCATCATCACATGCTTATGAAGGTTGCAGCATGCCAAGATGTGAAAGTGGAATCTCAGATATATGCCGAAAGACATCGATGCCTCCTTCAAAAAATTCGATGTGAAGAAGATAAATAAAATATTTAAAATTTATCATAAATTTCTGCAACAATACAATTAAATAGTATCTTAAATTATTTCAGATAATTTTTGACCGATTACGTCCAATCGAAATGGAAAAGACTTTGTACGGCATGCCACCAGAAGACGATCAAGCAGATGACAATGATTCCTACAATGGAACACCAACTCAAGGCCCCAATATGGCTGATTTTGAGTTCAGGGCAAGGAGCTGCCATTCAAATTCAACTGAGGCAACAGAGAGCGACAAAGAAATACAAGTAAAAGATGAAGAAGCTACCTGTGATGATGTGTTGATAAAACACATCAAGCCGAAAAAAATAGAACTGCTACACAAAGAACTGATCAAGGAAAAAGCACAAAACCTCGCTCTGACAGAGAGATTGGAGGAGGAAAAGAAACAACTTTCATTATTGAGAGAAATGGTAATAACTAAACTCATGCTGACGTTATTGTTGGTTTGGAAAAATTTTAAAAGTCTGGTTCTAAAGCAATTATTATTTAAATTTGTCAAAAAGCTTGAGGAAACAAGCAAAAATTGGGAATTATAAAAAGAGCAATGCAAGGATGCAGAGGAAGCGATGACTTTGGAAGGAGCAAATGTATGAATTGGGTTCTATTAGTAGACGCTCTGGATTTTTGTTCATTCGCTCTGTGTATAAAACACATGACAAAAGAGTATGGTCATTCCAAAAATTAAAAGATATTTTTTTTATCCTGGTGATACTTCTGTAACAAAAATTCGAGGAGAAATCTCATTAAGTTAAAGTGGCTGAAGAAAAGGTAATTTAGTAAAAATAAGAAATGAAAAACTGTCGCTCTATTTTTTAATGAATGTCTCTTGAATTCAGAACTAAAGTACTAATCATTTTTTTGAATGTCAGATCAAAGCATTTGAAGCAAACATTGAGAAAATAAAAGTTAAACTATCAAAGGCACTGGAAATGGTAAAAAGAACACACTGTTTCTAAAGGCGCTACGTGTTTTTTAATTAGCGCTCTGTTCATTCTAATTTTTTTAAGGCGCTCTGTGTTTGTTAATAGGCGCTCTGCTTTATTGCAATTATTTCTGTGGTTCATTCAAAAATTCTTAAAAAGGGTTTTTCGATTTCATTAGGTCAATACCTTGAAGGGTGATTTAACCTCAACAAGATCTGAACTTGAAACATTACGACTTTCAAAGATGAGTCAAGTTGGGATGCAAGGAGACGATCCGGTCAACAGTGCAGCAAAAGATATTTTACAACTAAAAAAGAAAATGGAAGAACTGGTTCAAGGGAATGAATACTTGAAGTTGTTGATGTCGAAAGAAGCCGAAGTGAAGTAACTTTTGCGGGAAGAACTAAGAAAATCTAGAGAATTGATAATGAAACCCACAGCGGAACAGGAGAGGTTAAATACAATCATCTTTGTAAAAGAGGATGAAAAAATAAAGCTGTTGGAAGAACTTGAAAAAGAAAGGAATATTACAGCACAATGCAAGCAGTTGTTGGAGAGCATGCAGAGAACAATGCAAACAAAAGAACAAGAACAACAGGATCATTATCAAATCAATGATGATTATCAACTGTTAAAAAATGAATCTGAACAACAAGGCAAGCAGAGGAAGAGAAGAAAAAGAAAAAATTCGAACATACACCGACGTCGATGATCAAACGCATCAAAGACTAGGGTCCGAGATCAAAGAAAAGGATGAGCTACTTTGAATATGATGATTCAAAGCGGACAAAGACTGCAGGGGATGTTGAGAGCTACCTGACGGACGAAGTAAGGAACAAATAGGCAATGATGAAGGAATAACCCTCCACGTTTACGTAAGCATTTGAATTAATGATAATCATGCTGTGAATTTCATTTATTTCCCTTCTTTTGCATATTAAACAACTCTACTTTGTATTTACATCATGAAAATAATACTTTTTTCTAAAACAGAGTTCCTGTTATAAACAAAACAGAGCGCTAGTATTGCAATGTAACAGAGCGCCTCTTTGAAGAAAACAGAGCGCCTGTTATAATGTTTGTATTTTTGTTAAAGAATATGAAATAGATACAAAACTAACTAAGCAATTATCATTTCAGTGACATGATTTGTATAACAAATAACGGGATCAGAGGTGATGCGTACGTTGATTCTGACGACATCGGTCATATTGCAAACGACAGACTATTGTTCAATACTACGATCAACGCTTATGTAACATTGATGTTACAAAAAGCAAAATGCAAAGAACAAATTGTCGTCTACACTACAGAATGTTGGGTAAGTTATTTAATGTTATTCATATTAGATTACTTTTCTATTTCAGTATGACATAACTCACTTCTTCTATTATATTTAATGCAGTATTTTGTTACACAACAAAATAAAGGCGCAGCCGAAAAATGGATAAAGGAGAAGATGATTCAAGAAAAGGCACAATGTTGGCACCTGTTCCCAATGAACTCAACTGGAGGATCACCAAAGGGTTCAACGGCTTTTCATTGGACTCTATTAGCATTCGACAGTGAGAATAATATTTGGGTTCATCACAATTCGAAAACAACAAAAGCGCCGTATGCGAGAGATGTTCAAATACTGATAAGAACAGATACGTCCAACTATTTATTTTTTTAAATTTTTTTCAAAAATAAAAATGTTAACAATATTTTCAACATGATGTAGGTGGATTATGTACACAGACCTTCAACCGATGGAAGGCGAAACTCAAGTAAATGAGAACCCTAAAGTGATTATCAATAAAAATGCGCCTTTACAGCAAAACGTGGACTGTGGTGTCCACGTCTGCCATTGGATCGAATTGATGGCAAATGGGAAAGAAATACTGAAGTCCACAACACTAGAAGAAAGAGCAAAGATGTTATCAAAGTTGATAGAGGGATATCAGTTAAAAAAATGTGACGGGTTTTACATCTTATTGGGCTACTTATTGGGCACCTTGAACACTTCAAAGCCTTTCTCCCCTCGTCACTGGACAAAATACGACGTTTTTTGGACCTTCGAGGTAAACGTCCCACTGATAGTTGAAGAATTTCAATAGCTACCTCAGATGCAATTTGATCGACTAAGGAAGACGGAATAGGATATATGAGTAACTAATAGCTTCTCCGATAATTTTCTTTACAAAAATAAGGATCGATCAAGTCTTTTAACGGTAAAAGATACTTTTCAATAACACATACTGCATGAAGACATGGAAAACCATTGGCCTGCCACATTTGACACGAGCAAGTCCTTTCTCTAATATTTACCAAAGCTGTTGTTCATTGAGAAAGTACGAGAGTTCTTGAATAATTCATTCAAAGTGTGTGACATCCTAGGGCATAACAAGCCATTCCATTCATCCGCTTCTTTCTGACGATTATTGAACCAATCTATTAATTTGATGCGAATATGATCCACCATCTGAGTGATAGGAAGTTCCCTTGCGCCCAAAAGCCAAGCATTAAAAGACTTCGCAGCATTAGTCGTCATCTCCCTACATCGACAACCGATAGAAAAACTTATCGCCCATCTATCATAAGGCATCAAAGAATCCAAGAACTCGAATGCTAACTTTCCTCCTTTCTTATGAAATTTAGCAAGCGAATGATAAAAGTCAGTGATCGTGGTGCTTTGGCACTTTTGTCAAAGAGACCAACACTATAATCCTTGTAAGATGCTGGCATATTAGTTCCTCGGAATCTTGCTTTCAGATTATCTTTGAGGTGGCGGAGACAATAACAGAGTGGATGATTAGGGAAAACTTCTGAAAATGCTTACAAAAGCCCCAAATTACGATCACAGATAAAATTAATCTTTCGGTCAACTGTAATTATTTGTCGTAACTCCATAAGAAACCAACGCCAACTAGCATACGTCTCCTTATCAACAATGACAAAACCCAAAGAAAAAAGTCCTGTGAAAAAAAATAATTAAAAAGTGAATTCAGATAAGAAATTAAAACAAAGCGCCTGGTATATAGGTAAAAAAATGTTCGCTTTGTATAACAAAAATAAAAGATGTATTAAAATGTATACCCTTATTAGCATCCTTCCTTGTTGCTGCTAATATGACTCCGCTAAAATCGCTTTTTAAGAATGTGCCATCAAGAAAAAGCAATGACCTACAATGATTGAATCCTACAATGGACGCATGGAATGCAACAAAGAGTCTCGAAAAACGTTTGGTACAATCAACCAACTCCAAGGTAATCCGACTTTTCGGATTAATAACCAGTAGAGCTTCAATATACGGCTTTAGTTTTGCAAAGGACTCAGTGCAATCTCCATCAACCATCATCTTCGTCTTTTGAAGAACATTCTACGATTTCTTATATGATAAATCAAGACCATAATTCGATTGAAAATGATTGCATACCTGGTTGCTATCAACATGAGGATCATGACATACCATATCGAAAACAGTCTGTGCAAGCCATTTGGACTTAATACCCTTAACCGATGGTTCGAGAAAAAAACGCTATCCACAGATATGAGTGTTATTCATCTTTCTGATGTAAAAGAATTTATTATAAGAACACAAGGAAGCCATAACAAACCATTCACAGCCATCATCTTTCAAGGTACAAATTGCATAAACCCTCTCCTTCTCATTTCTCTTCATGGTATATTTAAATCCGATCTCAGTCGCATATAACACAAGACATTTTCTAAACTGTTCAACGCCACCAGGGAAAGCTTGTCCAACATGCTGAATAAGACTAGATCAATGCAATGAACACAGGGATGGTTGCACATTGGTCGAAGGACATCCTTCCAAAATAAGCAATGATTCAGCAACAACACTTTCACCAAAATCATAAACATAACCATCTTGCTCACCAAAAACATTACACTAACGAACATGAGCCTACAAAGGAAGTTTTATCACAGCGTTCTGTTTCCAATAACTGACGCTGTGTGCCACATAACTAGCAATCTGTCACACATAACTGACGCTCTGTTTCAAACAACTAGCGCTCTGTCCCACACAACTGGCGCTCTATTTGACTTGCATAATCCGGAAACTGATTGCATGATCCAAAACGCTTTCGGTTGCTTCTACATTCAACAATAAAATTAATAGAACGCAAAGTAAAGCAACTCAAGACCTCAAACATTGCTATGAAATTCTCTTGATCTCTCAAGCATACAACGATCGTGATCCGGGATCGAATAAAAAAAGTTCAATTCAATGTCTCTACAAATCTGAAACCGATCTCGCATATTTAGAACAAATTGATCAAAACCTCCATCTTGATCACATACATAAGAATAGGAAACCAAACCGAACCTGCATATGAAAATAATTTGTTGTCAATCCAAAACGAAACTTCTTCGATTGATTTTGTTGATGCGAAATCCAAAGAAATCAGTGATGAAAAAGAATTTATAATCGTACAATGGAAAATAGAAAAGGGCTGTGAAACCGATAATGAGATAGTTTGAAAAAAATTTTGAAAAATTTTAAAAATTATATATTTTAAGGAATAAGAAGTGTGGTTGTTTTTGGAATTAATTATCCTTAACCATAGATTTGAGTAATTTTCTATTATGTGTTTATTAATTATTATTTTTTTTATCGATAGTGAGATATAAATGGAATCGAGAGTTGAAAGGAATAATTCCATTAGCACTATTCGCCAAAGAAACAAAAATAGAAGGAACACCCTTTCCGCAGCAATTCTACAACCACAGGCACTACTAGAGAAGAGTCGAGTAGTCGTAGCCGTGCTCTCTGTGAAGTGTCCAACGCCACCACCTCCGGCGGCTATCATCGACGACGACAAATTCCAGCCAATCTCATCACTGGTATGCACTTTCGCTCCCTCTCCCCATCGCATCGTCGTGGTTCGATTTGCTTACTCATTCTCGTCTGTCTCATAATCACAACGAATAATCTCTTCTAAGCTTCCAATTAGGGTTTCGAATCAACTCGAGTTACGAATCTATCGCATCTAACAGCGATTGATGGAGAGATCGTGTTGTATAACTGCTAGCTTGTTGTTTTGTTCACTAACTTGCAGCGGCTAGGGTTTATGGTGAACTGTGCGTGATTATGAGTATTGTGTTGTTGATTAAGGTGATGTCATTGAGAATTAAATTATTTGAGGTGAGTGATCGTTTTCACATCTTGTAACGTTTAAACATTGTGAAACTGCTGATTCCATGGAGTATTCGAAATTTTTAAAGGTGGGTTTTGTTTTGGGGATTTCAGGCCGAAAGCCTTCAGCTGATATCTTAATCGGCCTCAAATTTGAATCAGAAGTTAATTATTAGGGTTCTGGTTTGTGGTTTGATGGTTTCTGTGGGGCGTGGGAATGGGATACTTGAGGCAATGAAGTTTGAAGACATTGCTAAAGTAGCGACTCTTTTTACTAGTCGGGATTGATGTGGTGGTTCTACTTTATGAAATCTCATGGCCATTCCGTTTATCGAATAGTATGAGTTGGGTAACTTGTTACTAAACATTGTTTGAATGCTAGCTTACATTTTATAGTAGTGTGGTGAGAATGCAGTTGTGGTCACCTCCTCGCCTGTGACTTGTCCAAGCTGCCCGACGAAGCTGTTTGGTAATGTCAAGTTTGCTTTGATATTACTTGAT